>JAYXIM010032987.1:0-26535 GCA_037575425.1 Anastrepha fraterculus
TGTAGGATAAAATGCACCCCTGCACGGCAAATCGAACACGACGAAGAGATAGAAAACTGAACGGACGCCACAGAGTTTGATATAGTTAGACATGGTAGATCTCCAACTACTGAGTGATAAAAGTACCATTGGAATACCCATGGCCACGAGTAAACTAATAATAAAAAACCACTTTATCCAAGAGGCCAATAGGTCATGGAGAAATGAAGATACGTGTCTAACAGCTAGGCTACTATGGCCGCAAATAAACAAGAAAAGAACAAAGGAATTGCTTAGTCTCTCAAGAGACAATATCTCGAAGGTCGTGGCTTGCTTAACCGGTCACTGGCTATTTGGCAGGCATTCCTCGAGGCTAGGAGTCTTCTCCCATGAATATTGCAGAAGTTGCAGAGATGAGGAAGAGGAAGAAACAGTTGAGCACTTCCTCTGCAATTGTCCAGCCCTAGCTAAAATCAGAGCAGGTTGTCTAGGTAAATACTTTTTCAATTCTCTTAAAGAACTGTCTGGCGTGGGGTTGGCATCAATACTACGCTTCATAAGAGCCACGAAATGGTTCCACGAAGGAAGATAAACGAGGTTCCCGTGTAGCACAGTGGTATCACAACGGACCTGTAAGGTCTAAGTGAGTTGGTCGTGCAGACCGACTACCACTATAACCTAACCTAACCTAGACATGGTAGAACGGAGTCTTAACACCAAAAGGTGAATGGATAATAAGGAGTTTGTAATAAATGTACTGATATTAGTGAATTCCTACAAAATTGGGGGCTCAACCGGGATTAGTGGCGTCATTTGCAAAGTATGCGAAAGTGTAAGCGACATAGTTTGCTGCATCTATGGAGTCGCATAAATTTGCGTTATTGGAATGTTAAAGGGTACTCAGCGAGGTATGTAAGCATAATCCGATAAGATTTTGCTTTGGTGCAGTGCGAAAGAAAGAGGCAATTGAACTAACGAGAGTGTTGAAAGAATTGCGAAAAGAGACCAGAATATTTAAACAAAGGATCATTGCGAGAGTCGTTGTGCATTGGGTTCATGCGAACTGCTGAAAATCCAGACTTGCGGGAGTTCCTAGAGAATGCAGAATTATACGAGTTAGATGAGCAAAGAGAACAAGTACGGTCCGAAGCTAGAAAAAACATAGAAAAAATTCAAGAAGAAAACCGCAAATATTTTAATCGAAACCGTCAAAAAGCAAAGAAATATAAGGTCGGTGACTTAGTTGCCATTAAAAGGACACAATTCGGAGTGAGCATGAAACTCAGACCACGTTTTCTCGGACCATATAAAGTGACAGACATCCTTAACCATGACCGATATAGCTTAGAGAAAGTAGGGGAACACGAAGGGCCTATTAAAACAATATCGGTGGCAGAATTCATGAAGCCATGGGGACCTATCATTCGAGACGAATGACTGTCAGGATCGCTGAATGTAGGATAAAATGCACCCCACGGCAACCCGAACACGACGAAGACATAGAAAACTGAACGGACGCCACAGAGTTTGATATAGTTAGACATGGTAGAACGGAGTGTTAACACCAAAAGGTGAATGGATAATAAGGAGTTTGTAATAAATGTACTGAATAAATTGATGATAAGGAGTTTGTAATAAATGTACTGAATAAATGTACTGATATTAGTGAATTCCTACATGTATGCTATTGATATTGACATCACTGGCATCAGCAACCGTGCTGTTGAGGGAATGGATTTGATGGTGAACGAGGACAAGACGAAGCACCTCTTCACTTGGCGTGTTCAATAAGCGGCTGACTTTGTTCAACTTGGCCGAAATCGCTTAAGCATTTAACGCGCCAATCAAGAAGAAGAATGCTTTTCGGTTCATCGGGTATGTAGGTAGGTAGGTGAAATGGTTGAAGTGCCATTCTGGCACTCCTCAAGTAACACTGAAGCGCCGTTTTGATGCCATTCATTATGAGACCTGCAACAGGCAGATTTCTAAAGCCACCCAGAGCTGTTAGAGCTGATATAATGGAGGAGATTGATTGGATTTAGGTTGGTGCACTGCCCCAGGCTATTGAAGAAAGGAGCGCCCAGTGACTTTAATCGTCTAGCTGTCAAACCCGGACAACTACAGATAAAGTGCTAAACAGTCTCCTTCTCTGAAAGGTCCCCACAGCTTCTGTAATGGGGGTTAAATGGTAACCCTAGCTTTTCCGCGTGTGAGCCGATCGTCCAGTGACCGGCAAACACAGATACGAGCTTGGAAATTTAATGGCGAGGACTTTCTGAGTCCCTCGTATATCGTATATTGAGGCCAAAGGGTTTTTGAAATAGCACATGAAGAAATGGAGCTCCATCATTTCTGAGAATTAATTTGTGCAGTTCCCCTTTAACATCGGGATGCCGAAGACCGGGTAGGAAGTCTCAGAGGCCAATTTAGTCCCCTTTCTGGCAAGCTCATCAGCAATTTCATTTCCCTCTATGTCCTGGATGGGCTTTGCACCAACTCAGCGAGCGCTGGGTAAGTACACGAACCTGTAGGGTTGCGAAGTCTTTCTGGCCACGTTTGGATAGGAGGCGTTCGAGGTATATTCTGAGAATGACGAAATCTCATCTCTCAAGTTTCTTGGGCATCCTCACGGGGCACTGCCCGCGGGGTACACATGCCGTGAGACTCGGAATCACTTCGAGTCCTTTTTGCGTCAGCTGTATGGAGGATGAGGTGGAATCATCTCAGCATCTGCTCCTCAGCTGCCCAGCTCTCGTGGGACTAAGATTCAAGCATCTTGGTTCTGACTTCTTTTCTGCGTCTACTGATATAGCGGGTCTTGATAACAAAAAACTGATGAACTTCATCAGCAGCCTAGGTTAACACAACCGCAGACCAGTCACCGTTCATAGTCCACAAACACTCAACCCTCTCCAACCCTTTCCCTTTCGTCCTATCGTCCTTTTCCTTCACCTCTTTTTCCCCTCTTGCAGTGGTATCACAAAGGATGAACCAAACTCTTTCGTCCAAGTGAGCCCACTCTCTGGGTAACCATCACTACCTAACCTAACCTAACCTATGTCCTGGAACCCAGATAAGAGAAATGTTATTTTCACACCCAAGAGATTTGATCTTCCTCGGGTTCGATACAGACAGTTTACATATTTCTACCATTTGTTTCTTGAATACCCGCTTACTTGTGTGTCTTTTTGATTTCGGGGGTTTCAGCTTCGAACGCTCAAATCCTGCATACGCCCATGTTCACATTTGTATGCTCTCATTAATTTGCATGCTTTCGCCTTCTACCTCATCTCACTTCATCGCCTTCACTTCACTGTCTTTGCCATGCATTGCATATTTCTCTGTGTTCTTAATTTTATTTGACTGCATTTCATTTGTTGAATGTAAGTTCTTGCATTCTCCTTCATCAGCTGACTTATTTCTGTTTGCTGTTGGTGTTACTCTTGTGCTTACAATATTTTATTGTTGTTTTCTATAGTCAATCTTACATATGTATGTAGGTATGTAAAGTTCGCTTTATTTTTGTTGATTATTTGTTGCATAAATTGCATTTTCTCTGCTTTTCATTAACTTTGTTGATCTTCCTTATTTTATTTGCAATATTTGCTATCTGTTTGGCTGCTGAGTAGGTTGGTTTTGCATATTTTGACTACTCTTCTGCATTTCAATCCTTCGCTAGAAATGACAAATGTCAATTTCTCGAAGATATTTGTCGAAAATTTACTTTTCATCATTCATTTGGGCCATTTTTCATTCTGTAATGCTGGAATTTCGCACTAGTATTTCAATGTAAATATGTATGTATGTGTGTATGGTATTAATAAATCTGAGAAATACCTCTGGTGTATATTTGCAATTTATAGCAGGCTTAATTACACACATTTGCATGTAAATACATTTAATATTTGCCAAAAAAAATTATATCTGATTTGTAGAAGAAATTAGGGAAGTTTTCTTCAACTGGGTGCTAAAGTCATTACCTTGAACCTAATATACACTCTGTCAAAAAAATATTCGGAATGGTTCATTTAAAAAGCGCGCGTTTCACATATGCCTAAATTTGTTTTTGCTGGAATGTTTTTACAACTGCCCTTTATAGTGTCACAGAGTTTGAGCGTGATCTGTTGGCTTATTTTGGCATTTATATCAGCCAACCGCAGGTGTGCTCTGCGTTTTCACTATGGATAAAAAATCGAACAAAAATTTTTTCTTAAACATAGTGAACTTGAACGGCATTTCGACTGCAAAATCGTTGAAAATGTTGCAGAAAGCCTAGTGGCGAGTGTGCTTTATCAAAATCACGGGGCTACGAGTGGTATACTGCTTTTGCAAGGGTCGCCCATCAACGTCTACAATAGGATGAAAACATCGACAAAGTCAAGGAAATGGTTCTGGAAAACCATCATTTAAGTTTGAGGGTGGTAGCTCGTGACCTTACTATGTCTCACGAATCAATTCGCAACATTTTACACCATCAATTGGGCATGTGACGCGTTGCTGCTAGACTCGTTCCAAGAGAGTTGAATTTCTTTCAAAAAAATCCGTCGGAAGAAGGTGGCTGAAGATATACTTGAGCAAGTGAATTCGTACCCAACGCTTAGCCAGCGGATCATAAAAGTCGACGACTCGACGAGACGAGAATGGCGCTATCCACATGAGCCGAAACCCAAAAAACCACGTCAAAGTCGGTCAAAAGTGAAAGTCATGCTACTCGTTTTCTTTGATTGTCATGGTGTTGTGCACTCGGGATTCATTCCAAATGGTTCTACGGTAAATAAAGAATATTACTGGAAGTTATGCGACGATTGAGAGAGAATGTGCGTAGGAAACGACTGAATTTGTGTAAAGAAAACTCATGGTTCCTGCTCCATGATAACGAACTATCTGACAAGTCTAATATTGTGAACACTTCTTTGACCAAAAACTCGACAAATATCATCGAACAATCACCGTATTCACCGGATTTATCCCGTAGTGAGATTTTCCTTTTCCAAAAACTTAAATTGCCACTCCGCGGACGCCGCAGTGAGTCGATAAAGGCTATTAAGCAGAATTCGTTGAAGGAGCTGAAGTACTTAGATCTCTTTGATTTGAGCTTTGATGACTGGACTAATCGTTGGCATATGTGCATTCTAATGGAGCCTATTTTGAAGGCGACAAAACAAATTTTGATGATTAAACCATTATTTTGCGTTTTATCGAACAATTCCCGATATGTTTTTGACAGAATGTGGAGAAATACACATATTTTTCAGGGCAGAAATATACTCGGAGGTTTGTCAACAGAAAAAACCGATTATATAATTTTTTGGTGCCTCGCGCCTATAGCGGAATTCGAACATAGATCCACACAGGCAGACACTTACATATTGGACTGTGGCGCACGGGGTGAGTGTTAACTTCGTTCATGATTTGTTTGCATGCATCACAATCCAGCAAACTAGCATTCCCCGATCCTTCACCAGAGAACGCGCCCCATGGGAGATAAGCAACTCAACACGCAGCACTAATAATATATTAGCCATAAATTGTTGATGTTGTGCCATTCCTAGGGCTTCTCTGGTAACGTTGAACTGACCGTAGGGAGAAAGAGTTTCCGATAGATCTTTAGGGCTGATTATGAGACTGCAAGTATCAGATTGGAATACTATCGCATGAGTCTTACAGCACGCCCCTCAACAAGTAACATTTTAAGTTCTTCCCAGGTCTTAGTAGTATACGATTTGCTCGCAGATGGAGGACGTAACTCAAGAGGGTGCTATCATGTGACGAGCGGGAATGTGAAAACATTTTCAGATATCTGTCGAGAGGTTTGTTTTCCCTATCAAGGCGAAATATGAGTTTTAGTCGCATTAAAGCATAAATGGCTCAGTCAATTCAAATAAAAATAACGTGCAAAATGGGAAGACGAAAAGAGCTTGGAAACGAACAACTAAAGAGGAGAAAGCGCTCTTACTCTGCAGCGAGCATATTGATGGGATGCTGGGTCTTAAGTTTATAATTAGACTCTTGCATCTGACGGATTTTTATGTATTGTATGTGCGCATTCATAGCAGCATCGAGAACAGCCATCTCGGCAAGTATACGCCAAAGGAAAGCGGTTGGACAGAATTCGAAAAGAAACAAGTTTAGATGATGAAGCGCTCTTAGTTTGCAGGCAGCTAGGACTTTTTTTTGGTGTGTGAGGTAGGGTTCGAAATGCCTTCTCACTTACAGCGATCGTCGTCTATTGCGTTGAGTGGTGTGACCACTAAAATAGTCCCTCCTCCATTTCTGGGGAGACTCCTACATCTAACAAAGCTTTATGTGTGTATATTCACAGAAATATCCAGATCAGCCGTCTGGGTAAGTGAAAGCACAATAAGCAAGACTTTGTGGCTCATTGCCTCTGTCAGATGTAGGAATTTAATAGGATTCCCATACGTGCGAACTAAAGGAAAATTTGCTCTTAAAGACAGGGAACCCATATGCAAAATTTAGACCGGTGACAAATGTAGACAACTGATCAAAGTATGAAACCAAGAAAATGGGAGAGGCACTTTAAAAAAAAGGAAAAAAATCAAAAAAATAAATAAAATATATGATGGCTTATAATTTATTATGAGCAGATTCATGTAATAGAAATGTTGTGGTAAGAAATTCCGCAGTTAATATCCTGAATCGTGAAACCGTTAGCAGTGCGACAAACTTTCTCGTGCAAAGGCCAGGAAAACTGTTTATCCTTCCATAAAAATTAAGAGCAAATGGAGTATGTTGAGCTCAGCCATAGAGGACTTACAACTTTGCTTGGACACTCAATAGCGCAGGCAACTATGAATATTTAAGTTTGTTTAGACGTAGGCTCTTACATAATAAAAGATAAATGGGCTCTCGCAATGTGTGCTGCCAATAATTCAAACTCATGGAGAATGAGTCTTAAAACTGATTTGAAAAATTTTTATTCACTCCGCATGGGAGCATAGGACCTCGACAAGCCTCTTCCATCGTACACTGTTCTGGGATGCTATGCCTGCGCCGTCGCATGTGATGTCGGCATTTGCTACCTCGCGCAACCTCGACGTTGTCTAAGTACTCTTTGGCCGACGCGGCCTCTGCTTCATTGCTGGTTCCAGTCCAGTGCCATTCTCGTGATGCGATCTGATGATTTTCTAAGCCATCCACTTCCATCGCCACTATCTGCAATTGATTTGAATTTTTTAAGAATAATTTTTCTGATTAGGTAGGCAGTAGCCCAGGAACTTTATCAATAGATCACTAGGAGTAAGGATTAAAACTCGTTCTATTTGCTCTGGCACATTGCGCCCAACATTCGCTGTCATTGCAATTAATCATCATAATCAAATCTATTGTACCTTTTGTATTTGATTCCATCTTAAAACACACCAACCTATGATTCTTCCATCTTCTCTTTAAGACCTTTTCCCCGATACCATTGCAGCATTGGCTTTATAATTTTCTTCGCCTTTAGCACTCATTTGAAATTCTCCACGAGCCTATGTAACATTTGATATACATAAAACATAGACTGGGTACTAGTTGGACCAAACTTTTTGACCTTAGGATTTTCTGGCTCGTATGAGTTAAAATGGAGTGAAATTGTGAATGGCCGGAATTTTTCCAAGCGCTTGCCCATAATACCTAAAGGGAATTTAAAGGTGAGGGAGAGACAGGTGAGGCAGCAGTTCATTACTTCTCTGCAAATTTTTCAGATTTTTCAAGAACTTTAGCGTTTGGTCGGCAGAAAGTGAATGCAGCACGCCCATTCTCAATACATTCAAGTCAAAAAATTACTATCGACGTCTATCGAAAGCCGGATAGTGGCAGAGGAAGGCTTTGTATAAGTATAGTACTCACCCTCCAAACAAGATGTACACCATATATCGTCTCCACAGATTATTTCACGTCCTCTCAGAACTCGTAGTCTATTTGTTTCCAGTCTGAAAGGGAGTTTTGCTATGATCCTGTTAAGCCATTTAAGGAATCACAATTACGACATCAGGAGCCTCAGGGAAGTCTTCGTTAAAAAAAATTAAATTGGACTTAAATGAAAGTTGCTTATTAGTTTTCTGGCGGCCGCTGTAGCTGAATGGCTTGGTGCGTGACTACCATTTGAAATTCGGAGTACGTTGGTTCGAATCTCCGTGAAACACCAAAATGAAGAAAAAACCTCCGAGTGCAATTCTGCCGTGAAAAAGCAGTCAACTTAAAAATGTAGGTCCCTCCATTGCTGGAACAACATCAAGACGCACGCCACAAATAGGAGGAAGAGCTCGGCCAAACACCTAAAGCGTTCCCATTGTATGAGAATGAAACTCGATTTCATTAATGTGGCTCGACTTGTTTGCCAGTAGTGCCTGCTATTCAGTAAATACCAGCTTCTGGATTTGGGAGAGGTAACAGGTGTTTTTTAAATTACATTTTTTTAATATTTTGTCATCAGACATTCATTCATAAAATGTGGTTCGAAATTGGTGAAATTGAAGTAGGTGTGGACCAGACATTTTTTTCACTAAGTCAGAATGTTTTTGCTGGGCATGTGGAATATTAACAGCTGCTCTTGCTCAAATACATACATACATACTATGTAAATAAATACAAGCACTCACACCCACTGATGCGCATCAAGTTTGTAAATACATTTTTGTTTTACTATTTTTCGATTGAAAATTTCCTACAATCTGGGTTAGATTTGAATTAATTATCAGATAATCAATGGCATATAAAATTCATGACTTCATTGAAGTGTGACATTTGTTGACACAACCTTCAAGTTCAATTTTGTCAACGGAAATATTGTTGAGATTGTTTCGTTTGCTGGATGGAAAATTGAATAACAACAAATTTGCATACATACGCACAGACATACACGCATACATATAAAATCAATAGAAATTCCAGCAGCAGAGAATTTAGAACGAATTAAAAAGCAATTGTTTTGTCGTTGAATGAGAGAATTTAAAATTTATTAAAATGTGACTGAAAAGCAATAAATATTGAAATGCTGTGAGAGTGAATGGGGGAAGTGTTCGAATGTTTAAAGTAATTGAATTTTTATGGTTAAATTGAGCATCAAATACCTGAGAATTGAATTGGTAAAGAGATTTAAAATTAAAATATGAATCTGTACGGGTGATTTGAAAGGTAAAATTAAATAAAAAGAAAGAAATTTTTATGGAATTTATTTTCGTTTTATTTGAAAAATTGCATTAAAATAAATACATAAATATTATACAATTTTCTCGCTTATGTTTTACTATCTCTACAAAAAAAATCATTAAAATAAGTAAGTAAAATAAAGGGTGGTTAAGTTTCAAGGGCCTGTGTTGATTTTGAATAAAATACAATTTTTTTAAGAAATTATTGTAATTTCTCTTTATTATGATAATATTCGTATGGCTCAATTACGTATGGAACAAAATATCGGCCAAATGGCCGCCCTGGCCTCGGCGGCACACCTCCATCCGATGGTCCAAATTTTCGATGACGCTGAGGCATATTGAGGTTCTATGCCGTTAATGTGCCGAATTTTCTCATCCTTTAGCTATTGAATTTTTGCTAGCTTATCGACGTACACCTATTCTTTCAAATAACCCCAAAGAAAGAAGTCCAACGGTGTCGTTGACGTTTAGGAATTTAGCCACCCTTTATAAGTATGAAAAGGGTGTTTTTTTAGAGGTTAGGTTTTTAAGTTGGCACTACTTTTTTCGTAGATGGTCTTTTTGACAGCTGTCACTTGATTTATGCTCAGTTTGGTTTGCCATTTCATAATGAATAGACTTACACCTGAACAAGCGCGTCGCACGTTCGGTGAATGGGCCCAAAACGAGATGACCACCGATCCCGATCTTCACAAGAAAATTTTGTTCAGCGATGAAGCTCACTTTTGGTTGAATGGGTATGTCAATAAGCAAAATTGTCGCATTTGGAGTGAAAATAATCCACAAGCCATTGCTGAGACGCCGTTACATCCTCAAAAAGTCTCTGTTTAGTGTGCTCTATGGGCAGAGGGAATCATTGGTCCATATTTCTTTAAAAATGAAGCCGGCCATAATGTTACAGTTAATGGAGAGCGCTATAGAGCCATGATTAATGACTTTTTCGTGCCTGAATTGGACGATGTTGATGTGGACGACCTTTGGTTCCAACAAGACGGCGCTACATGCCATACAGCCAACGCAACAATCGATTTATTGAAGGAAACTTTTGGTGAGCGCATTATCTCGCGCCGTGGACCTGTGGCGTGGCCTCCAAGATCGTGCGATATAACACCGCTGGACTATTTCTTGTGGGGCTATGTGAAGTCGCTTGTCTACGCAGATAAGCCCGAGACGATTGACGTCTTGGAAGATAATATTCGGGGCGTTATTGCTGACATACAGCCCCAATTGCTGCAAAAAGTGGTCGAAAATTGGGCCTCTCGGCTGGAATTTATTCGAGCCAGCCGCGGCGGCCACTTGCCCGAAATCATTTTTAAAACATAATGGCAAGCCCTTATCTTTATAATAAAGCTAAAGTCTTGGCCATAACATTAAATTTTATATGTTTTATTTCATCTTGAAAACCTAACCTCTAAAAAAAACTCCCTTTATTAGAGCGTGGGTATCAAGGCAAATGCTTTTAAAGAAAATTTATTCCAAAATTTGTTTTTTTTTTAGAGCGTTGCCACCTGAATTTTATTGCAAATAGTATTTCAGCTTAATGTTAAGACATAGATATAAAATGAAAGATGTTTAAAGAACATTTAATAGAAAATATTTTTAGCTGGTGTTGCCACCTATTTTGTTCGAAATTAAGAAATTGAGTACAAAAATATTAAAGTTGTAAAAAATTGCTTACATTTACAAATTTAAAGACAAACAAAGCTTTAATACAATAATTTTTTTTAAAGGCGTTGCCATCCAATTTTGAAGAAAAATTTAATTTAACATCCAAATTTAATTAGTTTTTTTGGTAAGTGTATCAAACAAAATGCTTTCAAAACAAGAACAAAGCACTAATTAAAATTTTTTTGTTTGGCGTTGCCATCTAACTTTTAAGGTGCAAATGGTATAGAATACAGTGGATTTGAGTACTAGGAAGTTACTATCACGCAAATTGTGGTCATACATGTAGGAGAGTAGGCAGAGAGGAGTTCGCCTTAAGTTGTCGTTGTTCAACAAACGTGCCGTACCAAACCGTGGTTTACCCGACCTCTTCATCTTTTTAATTACCTATATATTTCAACTATAATACTGAATTCCGTGATTAAAGAACTAAATATATTATCTTAGATACATTTAAATTAAAATGTATTTTTTGAATGGTGTTGCCACTCATGCTATTGTATATAACAACACAGATAAATTAAGTATTAGGAAGTAGGTTAGGTTAGGTTATAATGGTTGCCCAGAGAGTAGGGCCCACTTGGACGAAATAGTTTGGTTCGTCCTTTGTGATACCATTTGAGGACAGAGAAGGGGGAGGAAGGGAAGGGATGGGGGGAGTGGTGAGTGATTGTGGACTACGAACGGTGACTAGTCCGCGGTTGTGTTAACCTCATTATGCTGCTGATGTAGTTCATCAGATTTTTGTTATTAACACCTGCTATATCAGCAGGCGCAGAAAAGAAATGAGAACCAAGATACTTGAATCTTAGTCCCGCGAAGGCAGGGCAGCTAAGGAGCATATGCTGAGATGATTCCACCTCATCCTCCATGCAGCTGTCGCAAAAAGGACTCGAAGTGATTCCGAGTCTCACGGCATGTGTACCTCGCGGACAGTGCCCCGTGATGATGCCCACGAAATTTGAGAGATGACATTTTGTCATTCCCAGGATATCCCTCGAACGCCTCCTATCTAAACGTGGCCAGAAGGACTTCGCGACCCTACACGTTCGTGTACTTGCCCAGCGTTCGCTGAGTTGGTGCATAGCCCAGCCTTCCAGGAGTAGAGCGCAGGTTGTCAAGGGGATCCCGATCCTCTCCTTTCGCGGGCACATTGCCTCACAGGTCCCCTGTCTGGCCAGCTCGTCGGCTTCGCAGTTTCCTGCAATGTCACTGTGACCAGGTACCCAAATTATCTTTATGTCGAAGAATTCTGATGCAATCGAGAGTGAGACCAGGCATTCCCTGACCAGCTTCGAATGCACCATAATAGAGCCTAGGGCCTTGATGGCCGCTTGGCTATCGGAGTAAATATTTACCCTCTTAACAGTTGTTACGCAAGTAAGTAGCCAGTCAGCTGCTTCTTTAATTGCGGCCACCTCTGCTTGGAACACACTGCAGTGATCCGGTAGCCTGAATTTGAGTTTGATGGGGAGCTCTTTGCAGAATACTCCTAGGAAGTAACTATTACGCAAATTATGATTGCACATTTGAAATAGGAATTTTATTATGGGGTTGCCACTTATTTTTTATTTAAAAAAGTATTGGAATTGCCTTCTAGTAAAAGTATGCAAATTAAAATTAAAAAAAAAGGTTATCTAAAAAAAACTTTTTGCATTTCACTACCATTAACTTGAATTTTTGTTTTCCTTGTTCACTCCTCTCGGGAACATAGGGCCTCGACAAGACTTGTCTTGCATTCGTTTCGTTAATCTATTTGATTTCTGACAGGGTAGGTGATTGGCCTGCCGCTAACTAAATTACTACCTAACTTTAATTACTACCGTAATTTTCTTTTAATTTATATTCAATATAATAATCTTTACGGCTGGGCCAATACGAGTATTTCACCCAATAAGAAGTAAACGCTTATATTGCCTTCGCTAACCCCAACTGAAATTTTCTGACAAATATTTTTGTTGACTACTTTTGACCTGAAAGGACTTGATTAAAAGGATTTTTTGGCCTCTCTTAGGGAAAGGGGTCAAATTGACCCATTTGAAATATAACTAGATGGTTAAGATGTACCACGAAAATGATGCTCGTGGAATTTTATTATAGAATTTGAAAAAATATTTCTATACCAAAACAAGTAGTAACACTTTTACAATGTAATACAAAAGTTTCACAAATATTAATAAGCCTTCATCTGCTGTAAAAAGAAGAGGTGTGTTGAAATATAACTTTGTTCCGGAAGAAGGGTCTACTAATTTAAAAATTTTCAGTATTACGGAAACATAATAAAATATAATAAATAATAAAGGTAAATTAATCCGTTTAAATATTTATTGAACAACATCTAGCTTTTAAGCAGGGTTTTCAACAAAAAGTTCGGTGAAAAGGTTTGATCGAACTAGCAAAAGTTTCTGCTGATAGCGTAACCTTCAAGGAATTTTCCTTATGCTTTGATTTTTATTCGCATCTGTGGTTGGTCTCGCTGTAGCAGCAGCTATGCCCCAGACTGGTGCCTAGTACTAAGTATAACCATTTGGATATTTACTATAAAAATATCTCTTTAAAATATTTATGTAATATAAAAGCAGTATATTCTCTCCTTCTCCCTTCCTTCGCTCATGCACACTAACACACGCACCAACAATAGCCAAACATTAATCAAAGCCAACAAGACATCGCCACTTCGGCTGAGCTCTTCAAGCCACTGGCGACTAGAAGATAAATTACATGCTCGGACACATTTAAATGTTTTATCACCAAAATGAAATTTACAAATCAACGGCTGTAACGCCTAAAAGTAGGCGCAGTGCTGGCTCAGAGGCAAATAATGCCAAATATATGGTATTTATATGCGGAAAAAGAAATGTGAGCGCTATAAAAACCTAATGACTAAATACAAGCAATGAATTTGAAATGGAGTTTGTTGGTTGATGGCAGCTGCTGGTTTGAAGATGAGAGGAGATGGACAACAAATTAAACTAAAAATACAACCAAACAAGCAAACAAGCGTGCAAGTAGAGGAGTGGTGATGGCGCTTTGGTGGGCAATATTATTATTCGAGCCTTGTTGATGGCTAAATGCGAGATTTAGTAAAGAATTTGGATACACAAATACTTTGACAATAATTTAGCTCTGAGTACTAAGCGGGGTTGAGTGTCAGAGGAACGGTGATTTGAAATCATGTCGTGGATCACAGCTCTTTAGCAGTTTTTTTACTGTGTACTTTTCATTGTTGATTGTTCTTTTTCATTGTATTTGTATTTTGTTTCCTTGTTTTTGATTTAATGAAAAGATAACTGTGTGTCTCCAAACGTGCGGAAATTTCATTCATTTCCATTACCATTGCGCCACTCAATCACTTGGATGAAGAGGTAAGAGGAAAAAATATACAATATACCATTTACACAAAAATATATAAAGGGTGGTTAAGTTTCAAGGGCCGATATTAAACGTGAACCACACCTAAACGTCAAGTTGTTTTTTGTATTTCATTCGAAACTTTTCAATTTCAGACTAACTGAATTTGAACTATCGAAAGATACATAATCGAACAACGCGTTAAAGTTATGCAGGCTTATTATGAAAACGGGCATTCAAATCAAAATGCATATCGCGCACTTCGCGAAGAAAATCATCTTCAGTGGTGAGGCACATTTTCACCTCAGTGGATTCATCAATAAGCAGAATTGTCGCATTTGGGCGAATGGTAATCCAAGAGTGATTGCCGAAAAACCAATGCACAAAGAGTGACAGTTTGGTGCGGTTTATGGGCCGGCGGCATCATTGGGCCGTATTTTTTCCAAAATGAGGCCGATCAGGCAGTTACTGTGAATAGTGTTCGCTATGGTGAGATGATAACGAACTTGTTATGTCTCGAATTGGAAGATATGGATGTGGACGATATGTGGTTTCAACATGACGGTGCCACTTGTCACACAGTTAACGAAACAATGGCTCTTTTGCGCGAAAAATTTGATGGCCGAATAATCTCACGTCGCGGCGATGTCAATTGGCCGCCAAGATCATGTGATTTGACACCGTTGGACTTCTTTCTTTTGGGGTTATTTGAAAGAAAAGGTGTACGTCAATAAACCAGCAACAATTGAAGAGCTAAAGGATGAGATAATTCGGCACATTAACGGCATAGAACCTCAATTATGCCTCAGTGTCATCGAAAATTTGGACCATCAGAAGGAGGAGTGCCGCTGAGGCCGCGGCGGTCATTTGGCCGATATTTTGTTCCATACGTAATTGAACTATACCAATCCCTACTAATATTATAAATGTGAATGTAAGTTTGTTTGTTACGCTTTCACGCCAAAACTACTTAACCGATTATTACGAAACTCTGTACACATGTTTTTGGAGGTGATAGAAGTAACATAGGGTACCTATTGGTGGATAGGGTTTGAGATATATGTAGGTCAAAACGTGGACCCAGGTAACCTTCGGATGTGTATGTACAATATGGGTATCAAATGGAAGCTGTTGGTGAATGCTTTAGTTCAGAGTATTCTTCATGCCGCTCCGTGACTAGGGTCTCGAGATAGATACCAAAACGTGGACCCTGGAATGTGTTTGTACAATATGGATATCAAATTGAAGCTGTTGATGAATGCTTTAGTACACAGTATTTTTCATGCCGCTCCGTGACTGGGGTCTCGAGATATAGGTGAAAACGTGGACCCGGGTAACCTTTGGTTGTGTATGTGCAAAATGGTTATCAAATGAAAACTGTGTATAAGTGCTTTAATATGGGGTAATTTTGATACCTATTGATGACTGGGGTCTCGAAATATATGCCACAACGTGGACCCGCCGTGCCTTCGAACCGAATTAAACCAAACTTACACACATTGTTAAGTAGGTATTGAAGATGGTTTCCGTATAGTTTGGATACCAATTGGTACATAAGGTCTCGAGATACAGGTCAAAACGTGGACCCGGGTAATTTTCGGATGTGTATGTACAATATGGGTATCAAATGAAAGCTGTTAGTTAATGCTTTAGTTCAGAGTATTTTTCATGCCGCTCCGTGACTAGAGTCTCGAGATAGAGACCAAAACGTGGACCCTAGAGTGTGTTTGTACAATATGGATATCAAATTGAAGCTGTTGATGAATGCTTTAGTACAGAGTATTTTTCATGCCGCTCCGTGATTGGGGTCTCGAGATATATGTCAAAACGTGGACCCGGGTAACCTTTGGTTGTGTATGTGCAAAATGGTTATCAAATGAAAACTGTGTATAAGTGCTTTAATATGGGGTAATTTTGATACCTATTGATGACTGGGGTCTCGAAATATATGCCACAACGTGGACCCGCCGTGCCTTCGAACCGAATTAAACCAAACTTACACACATTGTTAAGTAGGTATTGAAGATGGTTTCCGTATAGTTTGGATACCAATTGGTACATAAGGTCTCGAGATACAGGTCAAAACGTGGACCCGGGTAATTTTCGGATGTGTATGTACAATATGGGTATCAAATGAAAGCTGTTGATAAGTGCTTTAATACGGGGTAATTTTCATACCTATTGATGACTAGGGTCTCGAAATATATGCCAAAACGTGGACCCGCTGTGCCTTTGCACCGAATTAAACCAAAGTGACACACATTGTTAAGTAAGTATTGAAAATGGGTTTCGTAAAGTTTGGTTGTAATTCGGAACACTTTCAACGGGTACAGCGTTCTTTTGAACCAGTCATAATGTCGTTTACTTTTTTAACGCTTGGGGCGGAACTGAACTGTCAAATTGACAGTGTGAGTTACAATGTGTCAATATTTCTTTTTGATTTGGATGCCATAAGGAGAAGACGTAAGTGCAAAGGGTAAACATTTTTTGTGAATTTTTTTTAATTGCATTTTGGAACAGTGAAACATTTCTTACGAAATTTGAGAATTTAATGTGAAATTCGAATGTTCAAATGAAATTATGTGTTCGTGGAAAAAAAAAAATTTTCGTTTTTTTTTTCTTTTTTTGAAAGATATAAATGGAAATATATAAATTGAAACGAAAAATTCATGGATGATCAGGAAAAAAGACGATTGTTTCTTAGTTATTCATTTGCGTTGATGTGAAATTCAAAAACAATCTTCCTTTTTCATGATTTTCAATTTATATTTTATATTTACTCAAAAACAAATAGAAAAACAAAAAATATTGTTTATGCCAAAGCGCTTGAAAAAAGAGTAAAGAAATAAATAATATGAAAACCATATCTTTTCTGTTCTAAACCATATCTATTCTATTATAGTGTGCCCCGCGAAGCGGGCTCGGGTGTGCTAGTATTATCATAAAAAGAGAAATGGTAATAATTTCCTAAAAAATTGTATTTTATTCAAAATCAACACCGGCCCTTGAAACTTAACCACCCTTTATAAAGGGTGAAACAAGAGCTAAGTTCTTTTTCAAACATTTTGTATGGGCACATTGATACAATTTTTGTACCATTTTTTAATTTTATTCAATATACTGAACATTTCGTTTAGCTGTGGAAAACTTGATTGTTTTCTCGTTTTTCTCAGCAACGAACATCGTGAAACTAAAATCGTCGACAAATCCACACCAGTTTGGGTGAATGAGCAAATTTCGATTTGTTTCCCGTCTGTGGCTTGCTTAACACATGAATAATCATCAACTCAAATCAAACTCAATAGACCTGAGTGAATCATTGAACTAATATTTAAAACATTTACATTTTACATAATTAATAATAATAAACATCACATTTTAATTAGAAGAGGCTAGAAAAATATCAGGGAGAAAGAATGAAAACTCCGCGGCTAGAGCACAAAAAGTGCTCAATCAAATATTCTTCTTCTTCTTAGCATCACAGTCCAGAGCCATCTCTTTCTGCGGCGCACACTGGGGATTTTGCGGAAAAAAGTCAAATTTGCAACATACCACCTACGCAATGTTTAATGGTATTTCGAAATTCCAGAATAGAACCAACAATAAAATCAAAAAGAATTACTAAACTCCGACTTACAGTGTTTTTTATAGATATGTCAAAAGTATAATTTTTTTATAGTATTGAACTGACTAAGAAAAAACTTCAAAGCCCAAGGTGGGTTTTTTTCCTTTTGCTTGAGCCGATTTCCAATTTTTTATTTTTCATTTAGGGTATGATATTTTTATATATTTTAGCCGGAAGAACAAAGGCTGTAAAGCATTTGATTATCTATTTATAATTAATTTTACGAAAAAAAAAAAATCATATTCCTTCATATTCTTGGATCTGCAAGTTGAGCTACATTTACCTACGGTCAGAAACTAGTATCAACGTGTTGCTTAATAGCGTCTCTTTCAGTTTTAATCAATTGCAGGTGCCTCCAGGCGCCACTGACTATTTTTTGGCAATGATAATAACTAAACGCTTTCTAGTGTGTGCATAATGATAACGAAACACTTTTAATTTTGTTTTGACATTTTGAGGGTAATTCAGAATTATGAACTTACATGTATCCTGTGCGTAAATATTTGCTGGCTTATATTAATAAAAAAAAAATTTAAATTTATGAATTAAAAAAAAAATTTTTTTTTTTAATTTTTTTAAAAAGTAGTTTTTAGACATGTTCTTTCCATACACAAATATATACAACTTCGTTAGTAGTAAAAATGTAAATATTTTTTGGGATGTATACTTTTTTCCGCATCTCTGTACAAAAATCCCCAGTGTGCGGCGTCTTCTTTTTCGGCCTCCAACAGGGCGCAATTCCATCGCTTTTCGAGTTGTTCTCTCCTTGGGCATTCTAAACACGTGGCTAATCCATCTTATCCTCTGAGATTTTATAAATCTTGACACAGTGTCGTTTTTTGCTAAAAGTTCCAGCTCATGATTATATATATCTTATTCGATAAGTACTGTCCTGTAGCCTTATTGATCCATAAATTTTTCGACGATTATTAGCTGATTAATATCAGTAGTTTTTAGCGTCCATAGTTCGCAACCATAGGTAAGTACAGGCGGATCAAGGTTTTGGTCGCGAGATAATAATTTTGACTTAACCAGTTTCAAATTAGAGTAATAAAACTTATTTGTTGCTAAAACTCTGTCGCTAATTGTCAATGACATATCCTTATAGGCTGATATTTTGATACTTTAAAATTGATAATTTCTTGCACACTCTCGAATGCACAGTCTCCGATCAGCAGGTCATCATGCCTTAAACCGCAGCTAGACCGGTAGCCCAGTAGTCCGTACTATTTTTTCTAGTTTTTTTAACGA
The DNA here is from genome assembly GCA_037575425.1 of Anastrepha fraterculus. Taxonomy (NCBI): domain Eukaryota; kingdom Metazoa; phylum Arthropoda; class Insecta; order Diptera; family Tephritidae; genus Anastrepha; species Anastrepha fraterculus. Next base: position 19,030 of record JAYXIM010032987.1, read on the forward strand.
ACTCTCTAATTCATTCCTGCTATGCGCCATGATAAGTATATCATCTGCATATGCTAAATCGAATTAGTTACGAAAATGGTAATCTGGTCACATATATTCGCCAATAAAACTAGGGTGACGTCATGAAATTCGTCTGACGTCAGGCTCCTTTCCAATACGAAACAAACGAACAAAACAAACAAAAGCAGTAAAAGTTATATGCTTGTGAAAACGTAATGAATAGCTTCGTAATGTTGTGATTTCTGACCTTTAAACTAAACAAACTAATAAAAATAAAGTCCCGTGTGATAAATTGTGAAAGCACAAATTAATATAAAACCTCCAAATGCAGTTTTTTTCTGTTTTTATGTGGTAAACGCCATGTCAAGAAAGTTTGTGTGTGTGTGTGTAGAAATTATAATTTGCTTCATAGTTTCTATTGCTTTCGCAATACAGCGAATTCGGAAGGCGCCACCTTGTATTCTATCATCCTTGAGTTGTTATTCAGTCGTGACTATTAATTACCAATTTAAATGCAAAAATTGTTTTTGTTCAAGTTAGTTGATGAATGCGAATGTCTGATGGATGCGTCTACAATTGAAATGGTTGGACTGGAAACTAATGCGGTTGCATAGATTGAGTGGATGAGTTGAGTTGGGCTTAAGTTATTGTGTATCGCTACATCTTTAAATTTAAATGCCTCTTTGTCACATTTAATAAATGAGTCCGCAAATGTGAAAAGTGTATTACTATATTAAGTTTCTAAAATGATTAAATTAAGTGTAAATTAACGCCAATAAATTTATTTCCACCAAAGTAACTTTATTCTAGGCACTGCTGGGAGATAATCACAAGGCAATGTTCTTGTCTGGATGCATGGCTGTTTTTAAGATGTAAGTAATTAGGCAGGTGACTTTCTCAGATTCTGAAAAGAAAAAGGTCATATTTTCACATTGACTCATAAAATGTGGACAGTAACAAAAAGCGTTAGGGGGCTTTTATTAGCCAATTCAATCTCTCATTTACTGTTGGACGTTAGAGCTGTTGCCTTGGTTGGTACAGTAGTTGTGAAATTTGTTAAAACTTTTCACTTAAAAGTTGGGGGAAATGTCACTGTTTCACAGCTCAAAAATGAGCACTTGGCTTACTATATTCTCTTATGGAAGTTATATTCTGCCCTATCACACAATCCGTCGTAGCAAATCTCCGAATGTAAATGTCCGCTCCGAATCGGAGCAATTTGTTATCATGCAACCCATGTGAATTCGAAAAAGATGTTGCCATACGCATATTTTAAATTTTGACGTTTCGAAATCAAATGTTTTGCAATAAATAAAAATTTCAATAAAGACAAGCGTAAATAAATTTAATTAGACTGCAATCTATATATTGGAAAAACAAAGCTTTTAAGTGTTATGGATTCTTCGTTGATATTTTCTATAATGTTGGTGGAGGCGGAAGGTGAAAGAAGTAGATCGAATATGAAAATTCAACGAATAATATTAAGGGACGCAAGCAATCCCCTAGATGTCGAGGACACAATGTAAGTATAGGAATAACTTCATAACTTCATAGGTTAACTTTATTTTATGAAACAGGTTTACTAAAAATTACCGCTTGAATAAGGCGGCGTTTTTGTACGTCTTAAGTGTCCTAGATGGAAATGCACGCTCAATGAGGTCGTGCTCCATCTCTTCGCTCCAGCGTTTGTCTTCCGTATTACGTTTTTTTGCGGAGGGTGGGTACCAGCATGGAGTGGGAAAGGACTTCGACATTCCCATGGCTCAATCCACATTTTGTGGCGTATTAAAAGACGTGTTACACACTCTTCAATGTCACCTATGTCCTCAGTGGGTGAATCTTGATTTAAGCAACGAAGAAAAAAGACAAGCAAAGATGGACTTTTATCAAAAATATGGATTTCCTGGTGCGATTTTATGTGTAGACGGAACACATATTAAAATTGTTGCGCCAGCTAAGGACAAATTCCTTTATTTTAATCGTAAAGGGTACTATAGCATCAATGCTATGATTGTAAGTCTTGAAAAAACTGATATTTCAAATATCTTTCTAATTTTTTATTTATTGCAGATATGCGATAATAAAATGAGAATTCGCTACGTGAATGCGCAGTATCCTGGCAGCAACCACGATGCTCATATTTGGAACGTAAGCAGCGCGCGAAATTTTTTTGAAAATAAATACCTAAACGGTGAACGAAACACTTGGCTTTTGGGTATGTGCATACACATATAGACCGTTTGAATAATTTTTTGCTAAAATGATTTTATTTATTCCACAGGATACGCTGGATATGCTTTAGAGCCATGGTTAATGACACCTTTTCGTTCACCTACAACAGGAAGCGCCGAAGGAAACTACAATAAAATACATGCAAAAGCCAGAAATACTATAGAAAGGACCATAGGTGTATTTAAGAACCGATTCAGATGCCTTCTGGGTGCTCGTGAGCTTTATTATGAACCCATGAAGGTTTGCCAAATAGTGAACGCTGCCGCAGCATTGCACAATATTTGTATCCATTATCGCGTGGTTGATGATTTTTCAGAAAATGTTGAAGAAAACCATTTTAATCAAACGTATGAACCTTCTCCTTCAACATATACTGATGCAGCTATTCGGATAAGGGAATCTATATCTTCAACATTAACACGACTGTAGTATTCAAATAAAAAATAGCAAGACTTATATGTATTATGTATTATATGTATGACTGTTCTTTTTTGTTTTCCGCTAGCTTCCTTTTAATATAAGCCTTCCAGTCTAGCCATACCTAGTAAATACGATATATATACATATATACATACAAGTAAGGCACAGTAAACATTTATAGTTTTCAATAAAAAATGTATATTAATTTTTTTTTTTTGACAACGCTTCGAGGCTCTTGTTCTCTACTTCTAACATTTGTTGTTTTATTTCATTTTTGGCCGCATTCAAGCACTCCATGTTTCTATGGTGCCTACGCGTTTCTTCCAGGTCGGCTGCTTTCAGGTCGCACATTTTTTCCAGTCCCGAACACATTCTCTGCATAGTCGAAGCGAGATTGTCTAGCTTCATACCTTGCTGTTCAAAATGCTGCAGACTCTTTGCTTGGAAGTCCTTTTGAAGCGCTAGCTGCTCTTTTAAAAGATCTGCAGTACTTGTACCGACTCGCTTTTGTACAGTTGGTGCACGTCTCGTGAAAGAAGGACTGCAGTTATCCGACAGCATGGATACGTCCGGATCGGGTCCACTATTCCCTGCCTCGACAGTAGCAGGTAGTCCCACACTTACTGTGAATGGGATACCGTGTGTGCTGGTCTCTAAAGCGGTCAGTCTGATGACTTCTTCTTCCATCTCATTAAAGTGGTGCTGCTTATATCGGCCACCGCCAGTTGTTGTTTGCTCCCTCTTGTTTTCGGACAATTTTCGCTTTATATAAGCCTTTCAATCTAACCACACCTAAAATAAAAATATGTTGTGCAAACGGTTAATGTACTTATATACAGCCCTTTATTACCTTTTTCCAGCTTGATACATCTTTGGTTGGTGGGCCTATACTGTTAAGCTGCTTCGCAACATTTTGCCAAAACTCGGCTACCTCTTCCTTCGAGCATTTGGAGAACCCCTGAGCAATTTCTGGCTTCTCCTTTATTAGCTCCAACAAACTGGCATACTGCTGACGTGTTGTTACAACTTTGTACCTGTAAAAATCAAATAAAAGTTCATATACTTAAAAAATTCCTTTTTGTTTATAGTTTAGTTAATGTAGGACTTACATTTCACAGCTTTCTTATTTTTCTCCTTTTAAATTTTCTTTTTATTGCTACTTCTAATTTTTGTCCGTTAGTCTAACGTTGTCGTAGAAAAATTGTACGAAACGGTAAGATTTGACGTTACGAGTGCATTCAGTGAATGCTACTCTACGAATTTCGAATGTGCGTTCGGAGCTATTGTATGATTACAATTTCTTAGTTTCTGCGAAAAACAGTCTACGACGGATTCTATGATAGGGCTGATTACATACTTCCTTCATAAATTACTGTTAGGCTCATTACTAAAAGTGTCACGGTTTGAACTCGATAAACCTGATCGAGACACTTGGGAAAAAGTTCCTTATAAATCGAATTTCCAAAGCCCATTGCCTTTAGAGCTCTGGAAAGAAGATAGATAGTCAGGGACGAAAGGAGAAAAGTATCAGAGAAAGAGATAGGAAAGAATAGAGACAGAGACTAAAGTTAGTCCTGTGAGAATTTTCCAGATTCTTTGGTAAATCTGTAAATATTTTGGACAACGAATATTACTCATTATCACCACATCGGAACCCAAAACTCGTAGCCTTGCTCTAGCAAAGGTAGGACATTCACAAAGAAAGTGCTCAGTGCTGTCCGATCCTCCACCAAGCAAGACCGGCATGTCGGTTCCTCAATGATTCCAATGGTGGTCATATGCAGATCCCATGGGTTGTGCCCTGTAATAATACCGACCATCAGCCGAACATCTTTCCTTCCAAGTTTTAGTAGAAAGTTTGGCCAATTCATAGGCAATTTCGTGTCCTTGAACACCGGAGTGTCCTGGAACCCATATAAGTACAAGCCTGTTTTGTCTTGCGACAGAATTAAGCTTTTTTAGTCTTAAGTCAGAAGTAAGAAATAATTATTGCAGTCACTTGTGACTTTAATAAAGTGAATAAGAGCCCGAGTGTGAAAAGTCATGCGTGTCGAGCTTCGTCGCAAAAAGTGTAGAGAAGTGAATAGGGTAGGCATGCACGCACGGCATTTCGCTTTCATCTTATTCACATTTTGGTACTTTTATTCTCGCGAATGATCAAAAAAAATTGTCCGCTTAAGGGAACTCGATGGTCTAGAAATTTAAAAAAATTGATTTTTTGTTTTTTCGATAAAGTATATTATCGAAAGTATAGTACATTAAAAATATACTGTGTAATTTTCATGTGGAACATCTCAATACTATAGCTTCTACAGCCCATTGACTAGATAGAGAGCGATCCGCGAAAATCGACTTTTTTTAATATGGAGAAGGGTCTCTTTTTTCTTTATTTTACAATGATTTGTTTGCTGTTTGGCAAAGGGTAAGTATTCATTCGATAGAACACTTTCTGCTCTACAAAACTGTGTTAATTGTATTTTTGAATTACCCAGGAGAGGTGTGAGGTCCAAACGTTTCAAATCACTTTTGAAGGAGAACGGGCGCTAAACAAGTCGTGAATTGGCGGAAAAAAGAGCAGCGATCATAAAACGAATCTTAATAACCTTCATTCAATGGGATTTACCGAAAAATTGGGAGCCTGGGTGCTTCTAAAGCTCAAAAAAAAAAGGGGGAGTCGCCTTCAAATCGCTTCTCAGCATTTCGTCACGTGAGATGAGAAATGGTGCCTGTACCTCAAAATGAAGGAAAGAAAGGAGTGGGTGGCTCCAAAGCCGAGAATCAAGCCGGATCTTCATCCAAAGAAGTTCCAGATATGTCTTTGGTGGGACTGAGAGGGCATGGTGCATTGGGATATGCTCGAAGAGAATGCCACGGTCAACAAGGAGCTAGTGAATGCGGCTATTCGACTGAAATACCTAATCGATATGATCAAACCATACTCCTTCACGACAACGCCATTCCCCGTGTTTCACAAGTCAGCCGCAATCCAAGAGCTCGAATGGGAGGCCCTTCAGCATCCGCCGTATTCTCCGGATCTTACACCGACCGATTACCATCTTTTCCGCTCCCTGTCAAACCATATGAAGGGCGTTACCTTTGATAACAAAGAGGTCCTTAAAAACTGGCTCCACAACTTCTTTGATACCAGACCAGGCGATTTTTGGCGGAATGGCATCAGCAAATTGGTCCAGAGGTGGGAAAGAGGCGAATATATAGTTGGTTAAATTATTGATATAATTATTGTTTTTTGTTCAAATAAAAGTCTTCGGTAAAAACATTACGAACTCCAATACATTCGGAGCCTTGCCATTACCGGCCGAGCGGCGACCGCTATTAGAAAAGAGCTTCTATCAGTTTGGTGTTTCATGCACGGAGATTCAAACTTACGCACTCCCGAATGTTAGTCACCGCCAGTCCGTTCGGCTTCGCCGGCTGCCTAGTTATGGAATAAGATGGCGCATATTTGATTAAAAAGCCTGCAATGTCATGCAAAAATAATAGATTTTTTATTTGTAAGCCACCTTCATCCACGTTTCATCTGCTCAAGCGAGGCTCACAAAAAGGCGTTAGCAATTTTTCGCTATTAAATATTTTTATATTTTTATCTTCTTTGATAGATTAAAGACATTTTTATTTGCACTATTTTCGTATTTTATTCTTAATTTTTCCCGTTGCATATAAATCCATCAAATAAGTTAGCATTATGAAACTAAAATCCTCAATTCTTCGACTCAGTGATTCGCTGAAATTGCTGCAGTTGCGAAAAACTAATTTTACCATTTGAAAAATTCATTTCCGTGCCAATTAAAAACTGTTACGTGTTGCGCTCTTGTTATCGAATTAAAAATGCAAAATAATAATAAAAAAAATAATTAAAAATATTTAGCAATTGTCAGCATTAAAATATGGAAAGTATTAATTTTTTACTAGAGCGCACACTGCACCAGCGGCTGTCAATTCGATAGATGCATACAAATTGGGTCATCACTTAAATAATAAACCATTTTTAGTTAAGATAAAAAAGTATATACATTTTTTTTAACCTTTTGAAAAGAACCCACTTGCCGGCATAAATGCACCACATACACACACACACATATATATATATAACTATATATGCACATATGTAGTTAGCTTTGCCTCAAATAGGAATTTATCAAATTTCCAATTCATATTTTCTGAATGCGCGCTGACATAGATTTTTCAACAAATGAAAATGAAAATGAAAATCATTCAATTTATGCAAATACGCTGAGTTGGTGAAATGTGAGCCGAGCTGTGATGCATTTTTTGTTGGATTGAGATCGCTTCTCTATGCTATCTCACCCGCTCTAATTTTTCCGATTGAAATGCCACGTGCTGCTTGTTGGCAATTAAATGTTGCAAACACATTTTTGTTTTTGCTTGCCGTTATTATTTTTCACATTTTATTGCCTTTATTGTTGTTGCAGTTATGTAACTGTCAGTCGTTTTGTTGCAAATCGGCGCCAGCAGCTATCACTGCACACACACGTGCACTCACACGCATAAAAATAAAAAAAAAATAAATAATTGGCGCGTACACTTCTGTTAGGTGTTTGGCCGAGCTCCTCCTCCTATTTGTGGTGTGCGTCTTGATGTTGTTCCACAAATGGAGGGACCTACAGTTTCAAGCCGACTCCGAACGGCATTATTTTTATGAGGAGCTTTTTCATGGCAGAAATACACTCGGAGGTTTGCCATTGCCTGCCGAGGGGCGACCGCTATTAGAAAAATGTTTTTATTAATTTTGCTTTCACCGAGATTCGAACCAACGACCTCTCTGTGAATTCCGAATGGTAATCACGCACCTACCCATTCGGCTACGGCGGCCGC
>JAYXIM010032988.1:0-26468 GCA_037575425.1 Anastrepha fraterculus
TCTTCATAGATATAAATGGGAGCGGTTCAAAGTTCTACACTACTCGTACAATATGTTTTAGGTAAAAATTCTCAAAAAATATGAAAAAAAATCCAACTAGCCAAATTTCTCTGGATCGGAGTACTTCCAAAATTCTGTAAATAAAAAATATTGTACAATTATTATGGGATTAAAATTCTGCATATAAGGTGTTTTCGCCACAATTCTGTATTTTTAAAGTTGTGTGAACAAACGAATTGATGTCATGATTTGATAGTATTTATAAAAAACTGTATTATTATAGTATTTTCTTAATATCGGGACTTATAATATCTTATAATAAATAAATATGAATATTAGGGCGGGTCGATTTAAAAATCGCTCATTGCTCTGTGAAAATCGTATTCTAGGGATCAAAATAAGAAACTTCGCCGAAGGAACCATACCTCTAAAACGAATTCTAATGTCCCCAAATTTGGGTCGAATGAAAAATCCCAGTTTGACCCATTTAGAGTGCTCCAATCGAGTCCAAATGTATGACCGACCCTCACTAACTTTGGACGGTCGATCCACCCATGCCAGTGGCACACCCCTGGAACTCCCCTGGGGTGTTCCCCATACAATCATTTCAAAATATCACCATTTTTGGCCTTTACATGAGAAAAGAAACTAAAAAGTTCGACCCAAATTGGGGGACATCAGAATTCGTTATAGAGGTATGGTTCCATCGCCAAAGTTTCTTATTTTGATCCCTAGAATATGATTTTCACAGAGCAATGGGCGATTTTTTTGCCTCCCCACAAATCGACCCGGCCTAATGAATATTGATATAATTGAATAAAAAATCAAAGCGAATGGGTCTGGCGGTGAACGAGGATAAAACAAAATACCTCCTGCCATCAAAGAAATAGTCGGACCTTTCGGCTCCCACGTCACTGTTGACAGTAATGATTTCGAGGTTGTAAAAGACTTCGTTTATTTGGGTACCAGCATTAACACCGCCAAAGGCAACAAATGCTACTCTGGACTAAGTAGGCAATTGAGTAATAAACTCCTACCCCGACGAACAAAACTAATATTTAAGGCTGACATCACGCCTGTCCTAATGAATGGCGCAGAAGCGGGGACGATGACAGTATCCGATGACAGTATCCGATGAAGCGTCACTTGGAGTGTTTGAGAGAAAGATTCTGCGCAAGATTTTTGGAGCTTTGCACGTGAGTAGCGTAAGCGATGGAACAATGTGTTGTAAAGATCCAGCGGCTTCGTTGACTGGGCTATCTCGCCCGAATGGATACAAACGCTCCCGCTCTCAAACTATTCGATGGCGTATCAGCGAGAAAGATCAGGTGGAGAAGCACTTGGCGTGTCCAACTGACGCGCGAGAGAGAAACGATTGTCGCGCTTTGTTAAACTCAGCCAAGTTCGCGTAAGTGGTAATCGCGCCAATAAAAAAGAAAAAGAAATATGACCTAAGAAGTAATAGAAGTTAATATACAATTGAATGTTTAGCGATTTGAACCAATTGTGATACAAGTACTGGTGATTTAAAAAAATTTACCCTAATAAAAAGGTTTTCAAAAGCGACGCTCAGATATTAGTAGAGCATAATTCCCAGACGTACTTTTTTATGTCATCTTTGTCATTTATTAAGTAGACAGATGTAGAATTTTACACAATAAAACAATGCGTTCAAATTATCGAAACTTATTATGATAATGGACGGCCTTTCAGAACATCATATAAATAGTAGAATTCGTGATGCAGCTGGTGGAAATAATCATCCGAATGAGTCGAAAATTCAAATGGTTGATGAAAAAGTTTCAAGAAACTGGTCCTGTCAAGGATAGAAAAAAGACTAGGAGACCAAAAACTAGATGTTCTGTTCAGAATATTGCCACTAAAGCGCAAAATATTGCTGAACAACCTTCAACATCGATATCTCGACGTTTTCAATAATTTGACATTTATGAATCAACATTCTTTTGAATTTAACTGTAGGTAAGCTCATGTTGGACATTTAAAAGATATAATTTTTTTGTTTTTTGTTTTAGGGAAAGCTTTTTCATGACAGAAATACTCTCTAAGGACCACTATTTTCTATCATTTGGTATTTACTTCTCTTGGTTTCAAATCCATTCGGCTACGGCGATGAAAAAATATTTAGATTAAAACCGCCAAACACACATAACGGATGATGACTAATTATTGACAGGGTTACTTTATCGCAACGAAGTTTTTATAGATATTCCTGGCTACATTATTTCTCCATGACCTGTGCATCTTAGTTATTTAGCATAAGAAACAACACTAACATGAACATTAGCACTTACACTACTCTCACATAAACAGCAGCAAAGTGCTGTCATTTAAGATTTGCAGGCGAACAGCGCTCTTACACAGTATGTTCAATAAATAACATAACTTTTCAGATGTAGAATAAAGCACGTATCATACTGTGTTTCAAAGTTATTTTTTATTCAAAATAGTCTCCATTTAACTCGATACAACGTTCAGAACGATCAACCAATTTCTGCATGGACTTTTTTATGTCATCTAAGGGAATGTTCTTTAACACCTGTGTCACGGCTGCTTGAATGGCTGGAATATCATCATAAAACGCACCTTTCATGTCAGTTTTCAATTTAGGGAACAGAAAATAGTCGCATGGGGATAGATCAGGAGAATACGGAGGGTGGTCGATTACACAAATATGTTTTTGCATCAAAAATTCACGAACATTTTTGGTTTTGTGAGGTGGTGCATTATCATGCAATAAAAATAGCTGTTTCTCCTCTGCATATTCAGGTCTTACACGAACAATTCCCACAAACGATGTAAAACTTGTAAATAGTATTCTCCATTAATAGTTTGACCTTCTGCAACAAATTCCTTGTGTACAATACCCTTGGAATCGTAGAACGTGATCAACATTGTTTTGATTCTTGACTTCTGAAAACGCAATTTCTTTGCTTTTGGCTCCCCTTTCGTCTTCCATTCGGCAGATTGACGCTTAGTTTCAGGGTCATATTTGAAGCACCATGTTTCGTCACCAGTTATGATCGAATCAAGAAAATCTGGATCGTTTTCAGCTGTTCAAATGATGTCTTTACAATACTCTACACGAGCGATGTTTTGATCTTCATTTAATTCGTGTGGAACAAAGCGTGCACAAACCTTTCTTTTACCCAAATCGTCAGTTAAAATTTTCCAAATAGTACCAGTAGATGAATTTAATTCTTCAGCCAACATTCTTACAGTGAAATTTCCGTCAACAGCAATGATTTTCCCGACTTTTTCCCGATCTGGACGACCAGATCTTTCATCATCATTCAAATCTTCACGACCATTTTTAAATCGTTTAAATCAATTATATACATTTGAACGAGCTAAACAATCATCACCATAAACTTTTTGCATCAATTCGTACGTCTCACTAAATGTTTTTCCAAGTTTAACACAGAATTTAATATTTGCTCTTTGCTCCATTGTATTTTTACGACACAGGCACGAAACATACTGCCAATAAAAGGCGCGTAACTTTTTAACCGGTCAAACGATTACATGAAGTTGGCTGCGGTTGAAAGCTGACGCTTGTACCTTTTCAATATGCTCAAAGTTTAATAGATAGCTCTACGTGTTCCATGATTTAAATAAAAAGTTCTGATATTTATTGAACATACTGTGTATGTGGGACGTGATTCTATAGGATTTTCAATATCCTGAAGTTCAATTTTGAAGTTTTATTTAATTCAATACAAATAACCAAAATTTCAAAAACAACAAAAAAGGAATAGAGCACCATTTTTAGAGCAATTCTCGAGCTTTGCGAACAAAACGGCTTTCAAAATATGTTTTAATTGTTGCATTCGCCCAGTCGTAAAACATCTAAAATCAATAATATTTTAGATTTACCTGCAGTTTCTCTCTTTTGTTTCGTTTTATTTAAGCATTCAGCAGTTGGGCATCCCGGTTTATTCAAGGTGAATTCATACAAAGTAATAGCAATAGTACAAAACCGAAATTTAAAATTTTTTACACGTAGCTTTCTGGCAATTTGGTGGTTCGAATGTCAAAATTTCGATCAGAATATAAACAAACAAGCGAAACACCAACACACACAATAATCTTTAATTTTTACCTTACAACACTCTTAATCAGGTCGTCTCAAACCGGTTATATACCCTGCAGTAGGATATTTTGAGTTATTGCTTTTCACGTAATTCATAAAATTTCTTAGTGTCCTCTTGCATGTCGGAAGCAAAAGAACTTAGCTACAATAGATAACCTGATTTGTTGAAAAATGCGGTACGAACAGCTTTTTCATATGTGACTTTCAGTGTAAAGTATGAAGTTCATTGGAAATGGTTACGGATTCAGCAATTCTACGCTTACTTGAACTTGGATATTCCCAAACAATTTCATATGCTTGCTGAACGATTTCTGGTGTTGTTATAATTTTTGAGCGTAGTTCATCGTCAGCGTTTAGACGACCACGATTAAAATCGATAATCCATCGACGTATAGCTGGAGAGGAAGGAGCAGTTTATTTTAACATATCAACAATTTTTTTTTGTGTTTTCCTGTTGCTAATAAAGCTTCCAAAATAAAGAATTTTATCATTGCATGATATTTTATTCCGGCCGCTAACGTCGCAAGACTTATAAGGAAGAATGAATCGACAGGCCGAAATTAAATATGAGATCCAAAGAAAGCTGAGATATTCAAATGGGGTATAAATTTTGATTCCTCTATTATCAAATTGCATTTGTTTCTGTAAATTGTTCAATATTTTTTTTTATTTTAATGTTTATATTTAACGTTTCTTAATTCACGAAATAACTTATTAAGGATGGTAAAAAAATAAACGAATTGAAAATAAATAAAAAGATTATAAGATTTCCGTGAATTGCTTGGTATTGGAATTTAATATAGCTTTATTGTTTCTAGGCACCGCGCAGAGAGACGCGTATGGCAAAGAAACTGAGATTAGATTTATTGAAGGTTTGCATTTCGACCTTAATTTCGATATTCTTTTTAAGGAAATATAGTCCATTTACTTATGGTATAAGAGCCACATAAACCCAAATTTCAAGCTCTCTGCAAATTAAAAAAAAATTTAAGTTTCATTTATATATTTTACGTATTTATATGGGTTTTGCAGGAGAACGATGTTGCATTAAAATAATTATTAAAATTAAATAAAGAGCAAGAAGTAATCAAAACCGGTCAATAGATACCTTTGCTATAGTTGTTAAATGGTTTTCAATTCTTAAGTAGTTTTAAAAGCAAGGCGACATATTGCATATCCTTTGTTTAATTTTTATTAATTTTTTTTCAATATATGGAAGAAACTGCTTAACAGAATCAAAAAAAATAATATCAGTAATTAATGCGAACTTTGAGCTACTTGACTCTTTTACCCAAATTTTATAGACTATAAAACTGCACACCCAGAATTTTTTTAGAAAAAAAAGTTTTAATTTTTGATGAAAATTTGCCAACATTTTTTTTAAATTTTGTATAAAACTTGTGTTTTTGAGTTATTTGGCTTTCGTTGTAATGTGAACTATAATTTTACAAAAAATATTAAAAAAATGTATTAAAAATAAACAAAAAATGCTTTGCCAAGCCTCTGCAATATGTCGCGCTGCTATTATTGTGAACACAAGTGTACATAGAGAATCGTTTTTACTTCAAGTAACCAATTTAAAACAAGTAACCAATTTAAAACAGCAAATAGTTAAAAAAAGAAAAGATCCATGAATACCGCAAGTTGGTCCTCGTACAACTTTCACATCACGATGGTATATTCACCTTTGTGGTTATATTCTGCATCTGTTGTTTTGTAATTAACAAGTAATCATCATAGTCATCATTACTGGCCTAGAATTACACAAATTTGAACACTCACACCCCTCTTTAGAGCTCTAACAGCATAAAATCTCGTCACTAACAGCTGGCTGGGCAATCAGCAAATGCTTGGCCTTCATCAACAGCCAGCATTATTAAAATACATAGGTCTGTGTGTCTATGTGTGTGTGTGTTACGCACAGTTCTCAACTGCCATGTATTAAATATCAATGGCTTCATCATAACTATGATTATTATCATTGCGCTCGTCAGGGTCATTTGTGAGATGTGTTACTTTTGCTATATATAGTTGCTGTTGTTGCTCTTATCTTCTGTTTTGTATATTAATTTTGTTTTACCAAGCTGCCTGTCATGCCTGCCATGCAAATGCATACACTGTACATACAGAAGCACACACATACGCACGCGTACTTGCAAACTCTTCTCACTAGCTAAATGCCTTAGCCTATATAATTAATTTCCCTTTTGCTTCTCAAAGTGCGTTGCAGCACTTGTTCGCAATTGCCTGCATAGTCGGCAGTTAATATTTTTACACCAGAGCGCATTATGTCACAAGGGTACTATAACTCTGCTGGTATAGCGATGGTTTATAAAAGCATAGGAGAGTCAAGATAGGTGTAGACATATACAGGGTTGTCCATATAGTGTTTAGTTTTTTTCTCATGCTCAAAAAAGGACATAAATCCATTTCCTTTTCGGCAATCATGTACTTTCCGCGGCGGACTTCGCAATAGCGTATCCTATTAACGTAGTTTTCCAAGACCTTCATGACGGTTTTTTACTCTATTTTACAAATTACTTACTCGATATTCGCCTTAAGGGCCTGAATAGCTAGTTAAGATTTTTTTGCATAACATCGATTATTTACGGTACCTCACAAAAATATCTAACGGCGTCAAATCGCACCTCCGAAGTGGCCAATTTATATCGCTGAGACGCAAGAAATCGATTATAGCATATGATGTGTTTCATAGCGCGCCATGCTGCTAAGACTAAAGATCGTCCAATGGCCATGTCTTCAATCTCCGGCCACAAAAATCATTTATCATACTTTCAACGTGCTACACCGTAGACTAAAATAGCGTTTCCAGCAGCCTTTTCAAAGAAAATTGTGTCGAGGATACCTTCACTCCAAAATGCGTACGAAACAGTCACTCTCTCAGGATGTGTTGGCTTCTCGACGACATAAAAATTACCTTTACTTTTTATCAATAAATTTGAAAATATTTTTCAACGTTGTCCAAGCATAAAGCGATTCATATCGTTCTGCAAAGTTATGATACTGACTTTCTGTCAAGATGTCTGCCGGAAAAATGCTGCCACTGTCAAAATAATATATGATTAAAAAATACTACCGTAGCGGCCAACCTGTGTATACTAGTATGTTCAGAATGTCAAGAGGAGTCGATTTAAACATGTCTGTCTGACTCACCGTCCATTCAAGTACCTGATAGCTCAAGTCCAAATCCTGGTCTTAGACAATGTGACGAAGGTAAACCGGCGTATAAAATTTGCACTAATCACACCCTCCTTCCTCATAACAGTTGTTATCCAAAATACGAAAAATTTACTATTTCAGTAATCAGTACAGCAAATTAGAAAATTTTGTGTACGGATTGATTTCAAGGAATCAAATATAGGTGTATATAAATTTGGGAAATTTGGAAACCTCTTTGCCAAACTTTACATTTTACTCAATCAAGAAATGTAGAATTGGCTTGAACGGAACGAATATGGTTTGGTTGAAGTTAAAACGTGCACCGGGTATAAAAAGTTTGTGAATTTAAAACTCCTTTATCACAGTAACGATGAATAAAAATTAATGACAACCCACACTGAGGGACAAACTTTAGTATAACTTCTTCGGATCAACTCCTTCTTTTTGATAACACATATATATATATACTATATAGAGGGTCATACAGTTTTTACGCCGCCTCCGATAACACCCACAGTAAACTTAGCAAAATCTTGCTACACCAATTTGCTGGAAAAAAGGAAAAAAAATTTCCCTTATTTTTCCAAAGAACCGCTTTCAAGATATTCTGCAGATTTTCAACTGAAATAGTAAATGCGCCAGAAATTGAAGTTATCCGCTTTTATCAAATTTGTCATATCGAAAATATCCTCTGAACGAAGAAAAAATTGATCTGTAGGGACAGATTTTCCGCGCTATGAATAGGAATAAAAAATTAACAGGCGCTTTGAAGGTATTAATCTCCATGCGATCAATGCATACCTTCCATAGTTATAAACTAAATAGTAACTTAAAAAGGATTTTCTGCAATATCTCCACATGTAAGCCTCGAAGTTGAAAATATAATTTTTTAACAGAAAATCAACTATTCTAACAAAGAATAAAACCGACTTAATTCAGATAAGAAGTATTTAAGAAAATAATACCGAAACCGATGACCTTGGAATATATAAGTACATATCACAGCTACCGAATTCCCTTCTAAGATATTCTACGCACCGCGGTGCCGCAGACAAAAGCAGCGTCATCTGCATTTGATGTATTCAAAGTACTTATAGTACAATATATACTGGTAAGTAGGTATATTTAAGAGGATAAAGTTATGCTCGTGCGCCGTAGCCGAATAAGCTTTTGTGTTACTACCATCCGGTAGGATCCGAGTTCTAGGCCCACAGTGGGTGTTAAACATCAAATTTTCGAAAAGGTGTTTCTAAAACGGTCACCCCTCGGCAGGCAATGGCAAGCTTCCGAGCTCTTTCCTACCATGAAAAACCGCCTCATAAAAAGTATCGGCTGTTCGGAGGCGACATAAAATGGCAGGCCCCTCCCTTTGTGGAACAACATAAAAACGCACAGCACAAATAGGAGGAGAGCACGGCCAAACATTTAATGAAGGACGCGCCAATAATAAATAATTATAAACAGCGTAGGCCATGAATTCGTAGCAAAGTACTAATCGCCCAACATAGCCAAAATGACGAGAAGCTTAACACTTTCGAGTTTAAATCTTTTGAAAGAGTATACTGCAATTTTGGCTACACTACCAGCTGCAAAGGGATCTCGAGATACCATACATAAAATAGCTTTAGCTATAGCTTACCTAAACATAGGACTTTAAAAGGGCGCCTTCATGACGGTTACCAAAAATCTGACTGCAATTAGCTGGGCCGATCGGTGACCGGATTACCACGAAACACAACAAAGGAGACAGCGTGTCGATGGATGAAGAAACTACAGCAAAGCAATCCGTAATCTGAATTAATGTGGTACAGTCGACCCATGCAAAACCGACATCGTCTAAACATAACCCATGCTTATAAAAAGTTTTTAATAAGAGGTGTTATCTTGATATTCAAAGGAAAGTGCTATTTTTTAATATAAATGATGGGATGTTTATTTCATTATAAAGAAATAGTGGAAAATAACATCAGGCAAATGACCACCACGACCACATTTACAGGACAATATCCTTTTCATGAAGTTTCCCATAACCGAATTGCAAAGTGGATGCCCTATGTCCTCGATAGCCTCACCAATTCCATCTTAGAGGTTTTTAATCGACCCGGGGCTATTGGTGTAGACCTTCTCTTTCACGTGGCTCCAAAGAAAAAAGTCACAAGGTGTTAAATCACAAGATCTCGGTGGCCAATTGCGATCACCTCTTCGAGAGATAACTCGGTCCGGAAACTTTTCCCGTAAAATATCAATGGTTTCGTTGCTTGTGTGGCACGTAAGCGCCGTTTGTTGAAAACAAACGTTGTTCAGATCAATACTATCCAATTCTGGCCATAAAAAATCGTTAATCATCTCTCGATAGCGCAATCCAATCATTCATAACACCTGTTATTGGAAAACTCTATACTTCAAGCAAATGGGCAAGTAGATTTTATTAATCACCTTCTACATAGTTGACATTTTATTAATATGAAACGGGAATAGGTGAATAAAAATAATCAAACAAGCTCTATCGAAATCATTTGATATTAAGGACATCGGTCCTATAAGTGATGCTTGTGTACTGACTTTCAATAAGATTTATGATCGCACCTTATTTAAAACCTTCAACATGGCGCAATGTAAGCACCAATGTAAAACAACCGCAACCTAGCAAAGCTGATGAAAACACTATATATTTAAATTTATATAATCCATACCAACAGACTCTGGGCACCGGTGCTGTCGAAAGCAGCAAAAACGGAGCGAAACGTTTCGGTCTTATATGTATATCTGCTGGGACCAACACGCAGTTACACTATCCAGCATTTTTTTTTGGCAGTGAAGTTGAGTTAAAAATGCCTTCGCACCATATAGTAACCGTCGTTACTACGTGTGTGGTGATTCCACTAAAAATATCCCACCTCTTCTCTAGGATTTTTCCCTCCACCCCGGGACTGCTTCCGCATTGCTTCCTAAGAAGGACACTTACTTACTCACCCTGCGTCCAGGGTCGCCTGTTTTGAGAAACCTATGCTCAATGCTCTTCAGCATAGCTTTCCATTTCGAGCTTCTTTTTTCGGATAATATCCTCCACAAAATTTGGGACGGATTCCATTTTTCTTCGTCTATCACCATTTTCTCGGTAATTTCTTCAGGTGTGAATACACCAATAGCTCGTTGCAGACCTGTTCTCTCTACGTTGTACCTCTCGCATTTAAAGAAGGTGTGCTCCGCATCATCATACTCAGTATCTCCATATATGCAGTTTGGTTGGCTCACTTTTCCCATTCGCCACAAATACTTGCGAAAGGACCCATGCCCGGACAAAAACTGTGTGAGGTAATAGTTAACCTCATCGTGCTTTCTTTCTACCCACTTTTTTAGATCGGGTATTAGTCAGTATCCAGCATGGTAGCCGAATATTTGACTATATCGAAGATTACAAAAGGAGTCGTGTATATTCAAGGTAGCTTTAGTGCCTTGGGGATATCTTGCCCGTGTGTGGTATTACATACAAAATAGCCAAAGCGCACAGAAATTAACAAAAAGCATCGGTTATCCTTCACGCACAACATTGCAATCTTTGACGTGCGACATCACTTCATTCCAGAGTTTTACCGGCGCGGAAAGGAATACAACAAATAAAAAATTTCAATGTACGCTGCCGAGGATATCGTTAATCAACGCGGACACGTTATTTAGTATCACTATTTGCAAGGGGTTTTGGAACAACACAGTGGTTCAATTGAGATATACATAAAAAATTTAGTTACATTAAACGCAACGTGGGTTTTCCAATGAATGAACGAATGAATAAAATTGAAGTGTGCACTTCAACCTCATGGTCTTTTATACCCTCAGCACAGTACCCCACTCAAACCCAGTTCCCTTAATAAACCTAAGATAGAGCTTGGTTGAGCTGAGCATATGTGTCCGTTTTCTGGCTTGCGGCCGAAATATCTCAACCGTTTTCGCGCTATAGCATCACATTCGAGAAGAAGGTGTGCTGTAGTATCCGGGAACTGATTTCAGAATTGTCAAGAGTCAGTGGATCATGTTCCAATCCTATAAAGATGACTTCGCAATTTGCCTTTAGCTGTGCGAATGCTCGTGAGCAGTCTCAGTTTATCCTTGGGGAGTATTTGTTTTTCCAATAGTTTTAGCTTTACCTCAATTGAATTTAGAACTTATGCTTCACATCCGTTTTTGATCGCATTCTCGCAGTATCGCAAAACAGCTTTCGCAGTGGCACAAAGAAAAATTGCTGTTTATTTATGGTAGAATATCCTGATGATCTGCTGATATGGATGTTGTATTTAATACCGACTGTCAGCATCACAAAAAAATGTACGCCGCACATTGACAAGTTTAGACCTTTTCAATTTCAATTACTTTATTTATAAAAATGTAGTTATCACCATATAAAAGAAATTTTTAAACTTTGTACCAAATTAAAAAAAAATCGCGAAATTTGAATCAAAATTGTAAACTTTTACTCAGAATATTTAGATGAAATCAGGGTATACAGTTTTATAGCTAAAGTTTAATAGTCTCTGTTAAAATAAAATGCAAGTTTCAAGTAGCTCAAAAATTGCGTTGATTTTTTTTAATATTTCTTCTAACGGTGTTTTCTTTTTTTCTGCCACTATAACAAAAATAGCGAGCATGCGTTAAATGGAGAAAATTAACGCGATCGGCAGCAAGAAAAAAATTCTGAAAAAACAAAAATTTAGAAAATATTGTATACAATTTTTTGAAAAAAAAAATTCTTACATATTATATTTAGTTCGCATTTGACATATGGAAATAAACCGAAAATTCCAAATTTTTAAATTTCAGAGAAATTTGTTAACAAACTCTATTTTTAATGGGTAAATGGGTAATTTCCAGATGGCCCAAGATTCTTCATGAGGTTTGCGGTCTGCACCTGCTCTTTTGTGCCCCAAATAGCCTATCAAATTTAATAGCGTATATTTTTCACATAGTCATAAACTTTTTTTATCTCTGTACAATCGCATGAAAATTGTATGTCATAAAAAAGAGGCACAACAAAGCGTAATTTTTTTTTGTCCACTTGCTTTTTTCAATTTTTAATTAATTTAATTATATTGCATACGCTTCACAGGCGCGTAATTCGCTTACATTTCATGCCTTTCTTTTACTCCATCGTTTTTTTAATGCACAACAACTTCACAGCAAAAGTTCGATAATTTCATTAATTTACTCTTAATCCCCTTTATGTATGCAATAATTATAGTTAGGCCGACGTGTCACTGACAATTAGTGACGGATTATGATGGACAGCTAAGTAGTGGTGCATGCAAGTACCTACACATATGCACTTTGCAGAATTTTTTTGAACGAAGTATCGACAGGCAATTTGTAAATAAATTTTGTAGCAGCGAAGCCAATAGGGTGAGGGCATTGAAGAAGAGAACTATGTACATATGTATATATGCGAAAATAATGTATAGAATAATTATATTATATATAAAAAAAATATATATGTATATATATGTATGTATATGTATTTTCTCTTGTGCATTTTTTTAAGTAAATTCTATTTTTTATGCAGATAAATTAAATAAATTAATCACCTTGAAACAAATATTATATTTCGTTTTCCAACTGCCATATCGATTTCAATTGTAAAGCCGTTGCCTTCAAACGCGCTACTCAATACAAAAACTGTTTTCAACTGAAATAGACTACAACAAATAAAAAATACATTACTCAGCTAACAAAATTGACAGACACCTGCTAGATATTCATCAGATTCGTTGGAAAAAAGTACGAGATATTTATAATTTATGACAGATATCAGTCAAACAAACGTGTAGAGAGGCTGACATGAGGTCTAACCGACACATCGTTGGAAAACCCAGCCTATTTATCAACGACTCTGTCGGATATCTGACAGATGTCTGAGCAAAAAAGCTACAGTCTTTGTGAACACCCAAATGTCGTTGTCATTGAAAATGATTTCCATGCAATTAGTTTATAAAATTTAAAAGGAAAAATTTAACTTGTTTAACATTATTTTTATTTTAAAATTTGAAAGGCGTTTTAATATTTTTGAATGTTTTAAAATGTATGTATGTATATTTGGTATTTTCGTTACGCTTTCATTGTCATTAGAAGTTTTGAATTTTTTGGATGTTTCAACACAAATGTCAGAAATCTACATACATACATATTTGTTCAATCTCAATGTTGTTTAGCAGAACTTAGCCTAAGGGCCTTCGCACACAGGTCGCATCGTCATCGAATCAAAATCGGCACTATATTATTTTCTCATGTAGCGACGTCGAAATGCAATACAACTAGCTATCTTCGAAGTACGAGTGTCAATAGGTATGTCCAGCGATGAAGAGGAATTCATTTTATTGCATTATCTTCTCCATCGGAGGAAAAAAAAGAAGAAGGAGGCACTCTGAATAACTCAAATAGCAGATTATTAATTGCCACTAGTGAGTTACAAAAGGATGATTACAAATTTCAGGCATTTTACAGGATATCTAAAAATGTTTTTAAAAACCTTGTAGAAATTGTGAAGCCGGCTATATATTATAAATACATATCCTAAATTCCTCAAAACCGCTCCTCCGCGAGCGGGGCCGCGGGTTATTATATTCTTGCTAAATTTTCTGCTTTTATTGCTAAATTTTCTGCTTTTATTGCCTTGTCAATAACCAGACTTGGTTAATTTTTTCCCCCATCTGCCAAAAACAATCAGCAATCAGAATCAAAATCTTCTCTTTCTGGCTATATCACGTTTTTGTTATTGTTACTGGCTCCACTGGGCTCTCCATCTTCACTTTCCGGGGAACTATCGACAGCGTTTTCAAAACTATCTTTGATGTCTGTCTTAGCCATTGCGTTCTTATATGCGACATCAAATATCCGACTGAAAAATAAGTGCACGCATAACATTTTAGTGGCTACAAATCTTTAAATTTTTTTTTACAGTTTCACGATATTTAATACATCGCTCGATATTTGGTAATTTTGCCCTCTTTTTGTTTTCTTTCTCTATATTTTGTGGCACGCTAAGCGGCAGATAAGGCACAAGCAGATCTTCCAATACTGCGATAAAATTTTCTCAACTTTCGGACACCAGTAATTATCCAAATTGTAAGATATTGAATAAAAATAGTTTAAATCCACACATCTGACAATTACGGATATGTTCAAAAAATACATTCTGTGTTCTAGCGCCCCATTTCTACGACGCGCGTTCTAACAACTAATGTCTTCGAACTAGCAAATTCGACACATTTTGAAAATGCTGCGTTCTAAAATTCGGCACGACCAAACTAAAAATGAAATATATAGATACATTTAGCAGGTTTTAGTGTTTGATAGGTCTACATATTTTACTTGCGTGACGATTTTTATGATGTGTCGCTTTTGCATATTTTCGAGTGCTTAATCTTTTCTTACAAACTTTTGTGCACTGCAGTGCACATAAGACTGCCTGGCTGGCTAACCAAATACAGACTCGAAAACCAGAGGCCAAATATAGAAATAGTACCACTTTATAGGCATTTTGGTCACAAATTTCTATAGCAGAAATCTCGGCTTGAAAGGCTAGTGAAAAAACCCTCCATTGGTGACGATCGCCTCAAAGACTCCAGTTCTACCACCAGCAAACTTCGATCCGTCGCTTTAATAGATTTCAGAGTCAGGTTTAATAATCTTTAGCGCAGGAGTCATTGCATCACAGAATAAGATTGTTTATGAATTTCGTTGCGATTTCCGATACTTTGGACAGTCTTGGTACTCCTTAGATAGCCTGCTTCTCTACTATGAAGAGTGCATCCGTGAAATTTTGACTAAATTTTGTTTTTGCAGTTAGTTATCTAGTTATAGTCCACCATGCTAAGTTAGCTTAGGTAACTATTGGTTCTATAGCAGTACTAAATGACCAGTAACTCATTCTGGGGGAGAGACCCCATATTTTAGCAAAAATATGTGAGCAATCGGTGCAAAACCCACAAAGTTAGAGCATTATAACCGTTGGCCGCTCCGACTCGGCTACCTGCTATAGAAAACTTTAAATCGATTTTCTGGAAAACGACGTTTTTCAAGTCGGTGGACACTTTTTCTCTGAATCGACTCAACCGATCTTCCTGAAATTTTGTACACATTTTCTCTACATAATTACCGAGGTAACCCTGGGAGGCTTTTTTTCAATTTTTATTTATTTTACAATAAACAATATTATGCGATTTATCGTCTAAAAATCGCACTTCTACTTCAAATGTTAAAAAAAAATTGAAAAAATTTTTTTTTTATAAAACCTCGACAGGGTTACCTCGGACAATTGATTACCTAATGAAAACTCTTTGACTTTTTGATTTCAGATGATCCAATGCTGAGAAAAACTGTCCACGGCAAATTGCCTTTTTTTCGAGACGTCTGCGTAGATCTGCTGTCAATGGCTCAATTTTGTATATTTTCTTGTGAAAATTTTTGAAAATATTTTTGAAAGTATTTTTACAGTATACTAATTGGATAAATATATTTACATGAATCATCTTTCCAAAAAAATTCATAAATAAGTGCATATTTTTAGTGGAATTAACCCTACCCCCGTCCCCCTTAATTAACATACCGGGTGAGAATTCTGTTAAACCTCCCACCCAGATATGTTGCTTCCTTAGAAAAACTAATCCTTGTACTCCCAAAAGTCGGCTTTATTATAGAAAGCTTTTTTCTCTGGATGAGTGGTACAAGGATTTCCTTTATTGTCACACGAGATACCGACCGAAGCCCTCCAGCGAGTCGTTCATAATTGGTGTTTACTGTTGGCCGAATGACTGTTGCGGGCAACATTTGAAAGGGCTTATCTTTAAAAAATAAATGTCATGAATGATTCTACACAAAAATAATAAATTGGGCAATCAATTTGCATTTTCGTTGTTTTTTTTTTTAATTCAAAATTCGATACTTCTAAATTGATCAACCTTTATTTAGGAAAAAGATTGGAATAAAAGAGAACCAGCAATTATCTATTGTGATGGTATCTCTAATAAGAGAGCGGATCAATAATTCGGCGACTTTTTGAAGAAATTATTACTCTTTCAACTTAAAAATTATTCAAAAATTTCTTCTTTGGTCTCCTTCTTTCGCTCACTTCTTGAAACCCACAAAAAAGTAGCTTTTCTTGAAGTCTTCTTGCTCAAGGTTGGACGCAAAGCTCTCTCTCCGCTCCATTTCATCAGGTTTGTAAACTTGAAATAACGGGGGCTAAGTCCAGAGTACATTCCCAAATGGTATCAATTCGTGCCGCAATTCTTCGTAGTAGAGCAGTTTGGTCAAATGTGTTTACTTTCACTTCAAAACATCATTGAACGAGACCCGGCGGCATAATATTCTCTCTTGATAGTGTTGCCCAGTTCAAAGTAATTGGTGGTGATTATGTCACGCGAAAAGTTATGATTTAAGTTGCAATTTGGGAAATTAAAAATTTCCTGGACTTACTGATCTAAATCGTATTTAAATACTTAAATGTATTTCTGCAAAAAACTATACAAATTCATTCTAACCTACCCACCCTGTTAAGCGGCAAGTACTCGAAAAATATTTCTATCTTCAAATTACAAATTATTATTATTATGAAAGGACTTAGCACCACGATTTGAAACCTCTATTGTGTATTCGTGGGTTCAGACTATTTTTCCGAGCCCAACTTCCATAATACATTTTTGTATTTTTCCTATTTAATAGGACTTACAGACTATATTAAGCTAATGTACAATAGTTTAGTAGTTACTAAGAAAAGAACGATTTAAGATGATTGACTAAGATCCCATACGGCCATGTAAAATCAGCACCGGAAGAATTGAAAAACATATTTAAATCTGCACATGCCCTAGGAATCGGAGCATTCACCCCATAGTTGGTTCTCGAGAAGCCTATTTTAAAGGTTTCGTACTGTCGGAGCCTCATATTGGGTATATTAAATTGAATTTTACTTAAAAGGGAAGGACAATCAATAGATCCA
Organism: Anastrepha fraterculus; assembly: GCA_037575425.1. NCBI lineage: Eukaryota > Metazoa > Arthropoda > Insecta > Diptera > Tephritidae > Anastrepha > Anastrepha fraterculus. The sequence goes on from JAYXIM010032988.1 coordinate 17,277, forward strand.
GAAATGATACGAATAATAAATGAGCACGATAGAATAGATCGTCTGCTATCAAGAGGTTTTAAGTCAAGCAATAAACATCGAGAGCGGTACGATGGTACAGGTTCAGAAAAGTTTAAAGATCGGAGCGCAAAACGAAGAAATACTTTCTGAACTCTCTCAATACGATTAGACAGACCTATTTGGTACGGTCTCCAAATAATAGCGGCATACTCTAATCTTGATCTAACAAAAGCACAATACAATGTTTTGAGAGTGTATGGGTTAGTAAATGCAGAACAATTTCGGCGTACGAATGCTAGCATCGCATATGATCGTCTTATGACGTGGTTAACATGGCTGGTGAAATTCAGCTTAGAGTCGAAAATAACGCCTAAGTCTTTAATTTCCTCAACGGATTGCAAAGGGAAGCCAGCAATACTATACAAAGTATGCAAAGTATTGTTTGATTTAGCAAACGAAAAGCAAGAACCAATATCGTTAATAAAAAGTATGAAGAGAAGGGGTCCTAGAATACTTCCCTGTGGGACACCAGAGGACGCAATAAATGCACGGGATGTCGTATTATCAACGGCTACAACGCAGTGCCTGTTGGACAAATATGATTTGATTCACGACAAAAACGTGGAGTGTATACCCAATGATGCAAGCTTCGACATTATTTCATTCTTTGGTAAAATATGTTTACCCAGGTGTTGTGCCCTTAATGCGTCACTGCCGGGTTCGATGTTAGCACATGTTAGGCTGTTTCATCTACCCTAAAAATTCCATTCGAGTATATTTCCAGGTTAGTAAAATGAATGCCTTGTTAGAATTCCTGTGATGAGTATTGCTGCTCCCGGCTTAGGAGTTATTACCTGGCGATCCTGGAGAAGTGGCTGCCCGGTCAAGATGGGGTTCACAAACTGGCAAAATTACAAAAATTTAATTGTTCCAAAAACTTTTTCATCACAGAAGTTTAATCGGAGTATTTGTACGTTAAGGTATATTTGCCTAAAAAGGACTCTAGATTTTCAATAACACAGATGCTTCAAGATCATTGTGGTTATCGTGTCCATTATTCACTTATCTACTTATACAAATATATCGCACCCTAAATACAAAAGGGTCACAACTCAAAATGTACTTCTGCTCAAATATGAACGAGACGTTATCAATAAAACGGTCCGCGGATGACATATGGCAAAAATAAATTTTTTGTTTTTTGGTAGGACTGTTATAAGCTTACATGGCAAATTTCAGGGTGATATGTCACATAGTTTGTTTTCTGTGCTACTGTAAACAAGTCAAGCTCGAGTGTGGAAAATTTTGAGTTGTGACCCTTTTGTATTTAGGGTGCGATATGTACCTTACGAACTGTATACACCTGACATCGTGCAAAAAATTACTAAAGCCGGGCCATATGGATCCGCGAATGCAATCCACAACTATGTATTTAGTTTTTCCTTTGCAGCTAACTTACGTGCCCAAGTAAAATTTATCAGCGCATAATTGTCCCTTACTCCCCGCACATTCAACAAAACGTTCCAGTGCTTACAACACGCCACAGTCAAGAGACATAAGAAAAGTGAAATTTAGAAAAAGAAGCGTTGTAAGAGATGTGTGCGTGTGTGTCAGAAATGCAAGAAAAGATGCCGATACATCAACGTTTATCAAGGTGTCTGCAGAAATAAAGCATAAAGTAGTTCACAGACAACTAGCAGGCACTCGTAAGCAGCGGCAACGCATCCATGGTTTTATCACGCAAGCCACTTCGTCCTCTGCTGTGCTTGTTCTTCGCTTAGCACACATACCATATATATGTATGTATGCACGTAAATATCTTTTTCCACGCCATGCAGTATGTTTTGTAAAATTTATGGAGCAGAAAATAAATGCGTGCGCCACTCTCATGTTTTCAAGAAAAGTTTGTAGTTTTTATCTTTTGCAACAGTTTTTCTAGAAATTATTTTTAGTTGGTTAAAAATTATAGTGGCTTGCTCTGCTGGTTACTAAAGACAATTTATCTGCTACGACACTTTCATTTCTTTTTGTTTTTGTTATTGTAATTTTTTACTTATGCGCTTTTAGCTTAATCGTAATTTATCTTAGTTGGAAAGGATGCGCTGCCAGTAAGGCGGTTACAAGTATTCTTAAAGCTGGCGTGGAAAAATAGAAGAAGGGGTTTTTGGAGTTATACAGCTTTAAAGTTTTTGTAGTTGGACGGCGTGTTGTTTTTTTTAAATATAGAAATTCAGTTCTTGCAGTTAAGTGGGTTGAACTTCATTGGATGCTTTATGTAATTATTTCAGCAGCCAAATGGCAAAAGGCTTAATATTAATCAATTAAATATATGAATTGTTCATCGTCTGCAGGAGCTACGTTATATCATTTATTTTTAAAAACTTAAGCCAGGCTTTGTTATAAAGGGTGATTTTTATGAGCTATAGGAAAGTTTTTCAAAAAAACACACGTAAAATTCAGAAAAATGCATGAAATTTTTATTTAAATCGCTAGTATAGTCCATATAATTTAATGTTTGAAGATTATTTCATGCAAATGTTGACCGCGACTGCGCTTCAAATGGTCCATCCGGTTAGTCCAATTTTGGCATACTCTTTCCAATGTTTCGGACGGTATCTCACTTATCAATGCTTTAATGTGGTCTTCCAATGCGTTAATTGAAGCGGGCTTGTCTGAATAGACATGAGCTTTAACATAGCCCCACAAAAAATAATCTAAAGGCGTTATACCGCACGATCTGGGTGGCCAATTGACAGGTCTCGAAAGTGAAATAAAATGTTCACCGAACTCGCCTCTCAACAAGTCCATTGTTACGCGTGCTGTGTGGCATGTGGCACCGTCTTGTTGAAACCACATGTCATGCAAGTCAAGCTTTTGCATTTTGGGCAAAATAAAGTTGGATATCATTTCACGGTAGCGCTCACCATTCACAGTTACGTTACGATTCGCAACATCTTTGAAGAAGTACGGTCCAATGATACCTCCAGCCCACAAACCGCATAAAACTGTGACATTTTCTGACATTTCATTTTACGTCTTGATGTTGTTCCAAACATGGAGGGACCTTCAGCTTCAAGCCGACTCCGAACGGCAGATATTTTTATGAGGAGCTTTTTCATGGCAGAAATACACTCGGAGGTTTGCCATTACCTGCTGAGGGGCGGCCTTTATTGGAAAAAACGTTCTCTTTATTTTGATCTTTCAACGAGATTTGAACCTGCGTTCTCTCTGAATGCCGAATGGTAGTCACGCAAAACGAACGGCCGCCAAGGAAATCAAAATTGGCCAGAATGCATAAATTGTATATAAAGGGTTCGCCATATAACTTTACGGAATTAAAAATGCTATAAAACAGAAGCTACTCAATATTTTTCCAAACTGTTTTTTTTTTTTATTTTGAAGTACAATCCTTCCGGTTAATGATGGAACACAACTTCATTCATATGGCTGCCTCGGCTACCATACCAAAGTCTTTACGGAAAATTCGTCTCAATGATGTCTCCGAAATGTCCAATTGTTGAGAACGACGGTGAACTGATGTTCCTCGTGATTCACGAACACTCTCGGCCACAGCAGCAATATTTTCGGGTGTACGCACGCTTTTTGGTCGGTCACGCGTTGGTTTGTCAATAAGCAACCCAGTTTCTCTTACTTTTTTCGCAAAGTAACGCACATACGCTTCATTCGGTGCTTTTCTTCTTCCCATTGCCGTACATAATTTTCGTACACATTCTGCAACATTACCATGATTTTCAAAGTAATGTCGCAATATTTCCCAGCGTTCTTTGAGCGTATACACAACCATTTTCGTTCAGCGGAAGAATAAAATTAATTTTCTGTCAAATCAGATGACAGTTAAGTGTTACCATTCTTCAAATAATACCTAGTTCAAATCCGCAACGACCGTAACGATAGATGGCGGGCCCTGTATATGAAAAGTGGTAGGTATTGGAAATGGCGTTTGGCCCATTCCATATAAACTGAAATTTCGAATTCGCTTTTCTCTGAAACCACAAAAACTAAGACAATATAATTGTTTACAGTTACACGAAATGAGAAGTGGTAAGTATGGGAAAAGGAGAGGTGGCTTCTTTGTGTGTGTGCAAAATAAATGAATCAGAAACTTAAATAGTTTTTTAGGGATCGTTACCAGGGTTTTAAAAAAAATAAATTTTTAATTTCATATTATAGTTGCACCGTCTAGTTTAATTGAAACTGGATAAAACTTACAAAATAAATATGTAAATGAAAAATAACTTATTTTGCTTAAGGTTATAGTAAAGAATTTTGAAATTTCCAATTCACCTAACGGCATTTGTCGTTGCCAAGCTCTCAATATAATTAGTGACCCTCATATTAAACCATTATATTGTTCTACGCTCGAAAGTTACTGGCAAAGCCTTACAAGTGTTTTCTGAATTTCCATTGCAGGAATAAAAATGTATAGTAAATTTAATGTGATTACCAAAAAATGTGCAAAGCTAAACTACTACTCCCGCCAGGTTTATCAGCCCGCACAAAACAACGGAAATGAAAATAGTCAATTGAGTGGAAAAGTCCTCAAATTTGTTGGAGTGTACTAAAAAGAAGACCTAATAAATTCCAAAGATCTATACATACATATGGATATATAATGCGATTCGTTGCTTTAAAGCTGTCTTTGAAGAACATTCAGTAGCTGCAAGTGGACCTTCAGTTGGCCAAAGCATTTAGGCGAAGGCGAAAGCGTAAACGATTATTCCTATGTGAATGCACAATAAAAATGAAATGAAAATTGAAATGCTCCTTTTTTCACTACACACGCAGATCTCTGTCTCTGCTGTCGCTTCTCATGCCACTCCCGATGCTCCCCTTACCGACGGCTGCTGTTAGCGACAGCAGCAGTAGCAACATTTTAATTTGTTTAATGAGCATGTTGAGGCAGACAATTGGATTTTTTTATGCTCACTAACTGCTACAGTCAAACAATAGCATTCACTGTTGATGGGTAGTCTTTTTATATATATTTTTTTTGTTTTTGCTACAAAACGAATTTGTACATAAGTATGTATCTGCAGTACTCATACACACACCAGCATATTCCATTTTTGTATGAGTATGTGTATGCGCAATGTCATTAGGCTTTTATTTCATTGCTTTCATCGTTTTTAAAACGCCTTCAAGCGTAACATTTTAATAATGAAACGCGTTGAAAAATGCGTCAAAATGTGTTGGAAGACGAAATATTTGGCGAGAAAAAACTCCCTGCACTGACTTGGAGTTCTTGGATGGCGTTTGCTTGGCAGCCTACTTTTATTATTATCTTCCTTTCTCTCATGCGTTTTCTGATTGTGCAAATTTTTCATTTCTGTTAAATTTTCCCTTTTACGCTCTTTTACCTCCCACTTATTTATTGTAGATGTATTACTTAGAATTTGGTTTTTATTGTTGTCCGAGGCGATCATAATGATTTCATTAGTCGCTGAAGCGCCAATTTCCTGTGCCCAACGCCAATTCAATGGAATTTTTCTTCAGTCGCTCTCAACTTGTGCGCTCTAAATAGGAATGAGGAGAAGAAGCCAATGACACGGCTTAATAAATGAGGAGAGCGTGTAGCAGTAAATGAATGAAAAACAAGAACAATAATATTTAAGCAAATTATTATTTTTATTGATACGTTTTATGAATCTTTTGTGACACATGTCAATGAACAGCGAAATATTATAAAACTTTCAATATTAAAATCATTTTCATATCAAATGTAAGTAAAGGTATCTGATTACCGACATTGTTTGGTTTTTAATTTTGAGGCAGAAATATTAAAATTTAATTTTATTTGGTTGTTGAAAGTTGTCATATGGTTGCTAAGAAAAAAGAGGATGTATAGGGTGGACCATGTAAAATTTGTTTTTTGAATCGACTATAAAAAAAAAAACTAATCAATATTTTTCCAAACTTTTTTTTTTATTTTGAAGATTGCACATTGTCATTTATGAATAAAAAATAATATCGTTCAAATCACTGCCACGACTGGCTTTACAGTAAGCCATTCGATTAACCCAATTTTTAAGCACATTTTCGATTGTTTGGGCTCCAATTTCATGAATGGCAACTTCGATTTCGTGTTTTAAAGCATCAATCGTCTCTGGATGGTTCGCATAGCATTTGTCCTTAACGGCTCCCCACAAAGAATAGTCCAACGAGCTTAAATCACAGCTCCGAGGCGGCAAATTGATATCGGAATTTCGGCTGATTATTCGGTTTTCACAAGCGGTAGCCTAAAGTTCGAGTGTAACTTTGGCAGTGTGACAAGCTGCACCGTCCTGTTGAAACCAAATGTCGTCCATGTCATCCTTTTCAATTTTTGGAAACAAAAATTCGTTGAGCACGTGTAACGGTAACGCTCGCCATTTACTGTTACCGTGGAAGAAGAAGTAAGTTGTTTACCAACACTTAAAGGTGTTCGAGTCGTTAATGACAAGGCAAATTTAATCTTTTGTTTAGGAAAATAAGAAATTGAGTTTAGGCCTAAGCAAAGCAGTTCTACGACTATAATAAAAAAATTAATGTCACTTGCCGCACTAATGCTGTGATTTTCCAGACATAAATGGTAGGGATATCCACTGTGCCTATGTCCGTTGATTTTCGATCATGGACGTTCTCTCTAGATGTATTCTCAAATATTTTCTAAACTTTTCCTTGGTTGTGGTCAAAAATGCAACTATTTTGCTAAAATTCTGTGTCAGAAATTCAAGTTCGATTCCACAGAGTCAAAAACTAATTAAATAAATGAACCCAGAATGCAATATTCAAATTAATAGTTTTGTATTTGCCTTAGCTTAACTTAGGAAAAGTGGGGAAGCGAGGACAGCAAGAGGATCATCTGAGCTTCGGTGTGAGCTTCATAGCTCACAGGACTGTTGGCATACACTATCTTTTATTCAACTTAGTGAGCTTCGTTGATCGAAAAACTCTCAGAAAGAGTCAATGTGCTACAAGACATCATAACGATGTAAGGGGAGGCAATGTAAACGATGTGTCGACTGCATTATTATGGAGTTTTTCATAATGTTGTTAGAGCAGTAGGTACCATCTATTTTTGGAATTCAATGGTGAGCCGATACTGAGATCTCGTTTAGCGTTCCTACAAGGGCGCAATGCAGAGTTCCAGGCACTATCTTGTGAAGCTCGGAAACAACCGAGCACCTTTGCACCGGAAATAATTGGAAGTCCTTGCAGTACTGCAAAGTAGCAGACTGGCTACTTGGCGAAAGGTGGCGAATAATTAAAACCAAGACTATTTGTGACAGACAAGTTGCGCATCTCTTCAAAAGTTGTTCAGAAATGTACGTTCAGGCTAAACTGTATTGCAAGCGGAATGAGCTTAAAGTTATGTGGGTGCCGGAACACTCTGGTATTCGAGGCCATGAACTGGCTTCTTTGTAGCATCTCATTGGACTGGAGCCAAATTTAGGTCCAAGCATAGCGGGATCAGGTAGGTAAATCAAAGCCCGCAGTAAAACATCTCATGTGAGCCCCTGGTACAGTACTGTCCTGCAAATATCCAAGTGTTTCCTGCAAAGAACTATCCGATTGGTTGCGAAATTCTTTCTGAAATGGAGGAGTTATGGGCTACGAGACTTGGTAGCAGGAATTACAGGACACAACCTATGTATATGACAGATGTATGTACACATGTTTGGAGAATGAGCATAATATAGAGAATTTTCTCGTTCACTGTCCAGCTTTATCCAGACTTAAATGGTATCTTTTTGGGCCGCATATATTGAGAATGGACGAGCTACATTCTGCTTTACTCGACAAATTGCCTAAATACATAAAAACAATTCTGGGAAGTTTGCAGAGAAGTAATGAATTGCGACCCCATCTGTCTCTCCCTATTTTTAAACTCCTCTACCTTCATCTTAAGTCAATATTCAATGAGTGCTTGGAAAAAATTTCCGACCGTCTGCAATTCCGTTCCATTCAGTGTAAGTAAGCTTTCAGTTCAGGATTTCAAAAGACATTTTAGAGATGCAGAGATCTGTTAAGCAAATGAAAGGATAAATAAAAACCATACTAACCAGGCGAGAATAAAATTTAACGCAACTACGTCTTAAGTAAAAACTGTTCGCCTCATCACCATTTGCAACGTAAATGAGAGAAACCGAAATGCTTTCTCAGGTTAATTGTTTGTGAAGTCTGCATTTAAGTACCACTTTTAATGTGGGCAGAGGATTATGTTGTTTTGGCAGCAGCAAAAACAATATACAGTTATATTTTTGTAGTTATGGATTTTACTCTAGACTTTTCGGCTTGACTCAAACTGACTGCTTATATGTAGATAAAATGTATATATACCTACAGTGGTCACAAAATGTATTCGTACATCCTGCGTAGTACGTAAAAACTTTAGCTTTGCGCAAAATATTTGCTGTGACAATATGTATATTTCTTTTGGGTCACTTTAAGAATGGTATATTCCCAAAGAATTGCAGTAAAAAAAACTCCCATTATTTCAACTCACACTCAAGGGTTCCAAGGAAAGCAGAAAAATGCCACAAAGCATTTATTCGTATACTTTTTTTACTAATACTGCTGAAAACGAAATAAGATTGGTTTTTCTTAGTTTTTATTTCCGATTCAGTTTCAGTTGCGCGTAATATCTCGATTGAAAGTGACAAAATGGGACGATTTATCATTAGAAGTGCGTAAAATTGTTATTAAATTGTACTTGAAAATCAGGTATCTGTGTAAAATCGGTGCAAAGTGTTATTGCCAATTACTTTAATACTGGTAAATAAGAAGGAAGGCGAAAAATATTGACCTCCCCGATGATATGCCGAAATATTTAAGAGTCTTTGCAATAAAAAGTAAGCCCACAAACAGTCCGTAAATGTCTGTATAACGCTAGTTATCATAGTAGAGTGGCATGCCACAAGCCCTACATTTCAGATATTAACAAAAAGAAGAGATTGGAGTGCGCCAAACGCTATATAAATAAGCCAGATTCTTTTAGGAAAACGTCGGATCAGATGATCCTCCAAAAGTTTGGCGAAAAAAAAAGACAGAACTGAGTGAAATAAATCTTATTCCTACCGTTGAGAGGTTTTTATTGATGATTCATCTGTAAATGAAAGTGTTGACGAATAATTTGCATGATAGTGCCGTTAAACTTGGATTGGATGCTAAAGGGTTATTGTTTCAACAAGA
>JAYXIM010032992.1:0-26323 GCA_037575425.1 Anastrepha fraterculus
AGTGGAACTCACTTAATCCATTCATTAATTTTAATCCGCCCATTGAGTTACCAAACAACGAAAAGGCGAAAAGCAAGGGAGGAGTAATAGAGATTTTTAAACAATTAAAAATTAAGGATGACAAAACGGGGTCCTTTACCACTGTGTGTTGCTGGTTGCTAATAAGTTAACCGTAGCTGTATGCCCATTAAGGTCGACCGATAGTGTATGGATTTTTTTTTACATTTCTATATATATATAATATTTTGTAATAGCTTAGCAATTAAATACAGGCTTTATAAGAGTTAATAAAATCGCCATATATTTTATAACTTCTTGCGCAGAGCTAGGCATCAGGCAGACATTTAACCTCCCCAACTGCTGAAGTATCTTTCAAGCTATAGAAAAGGCTGCGGAAATAGTATTCGCAAAGACATCAATCAACTCCAGAATAAATATATACGTTGGCAATTTCATGTAAAAATGTACAAAAAATCAGGGAAACCATAGAGAGACTAGCCGCAGACAGGGGCCGCACATCCATTGGGTATCCGGATATAAGGGCATGGTAGGAAACGAAATTGTATAAGTAGATGCGATTGCCAAAAGTGCTGTTTACATACCATTTCAACAAGAAAACCACATACTGAAACCTCTAAATCTATATATATAAAAATGAAATGATGTTCGTTTGTACGCAATTTTTTGGGCCGAAACGAGGCCAATTTTATTCGTTCTTTTTTTTCATATTATAGGGATCCACTAGGAGAAGGTTTTTAGCAAAAAAAAATTTTTTTTTTAATATTTTCTTCATATAAAAAAAGAAAAAATCAAAATATTGTACAAAACAAAACTTGCTCGATTCTTAGATTATAGTAAGTTTCGAATTGACATTCATTTTATGTGTACAACTTTTTTTGAATTTTTCGTTATTGTGAAACGATTTGTGTCGTGTTGTAATTAAAGAGTTGAATACAGAAATTTCAAATGATTCGAATGAAAATAATGTTTGAATTCAATTGAGCAATGCTTTCCTTGACCAATTCTATATGGAAATAATGCAAACGATGTTTTTGGCTATGAACAAATGTTGGAATCGAATGAAAAAGGAAAGAAACGCGAAATGATAAAAAAACTTCTTGGAAAATTTAAAATGAATGAAAAATTCAAAGGTAATAAGAACATACACGAGATAAAGTTAGAATTTGAATTTTTAGATTTATTTTGTTTATTTCTCATTTTTTCAGAAGTATACCACACAACAACTCATTCCAACTGATTTTGAAATCCTGTTGGAATTGGTCATCGATAATTTTGTCGCTATTATGGTCAATGGAAATTTGCGTGTATCAGACCCTGCATATTATTTACCATATCAACTTTTTATGAAACATATGGACCAAATGAACACAAAAAAATAATTTAGTTTTGTTTTGATTTTTTGCAACATTTTCGTGAACACAAGTGAACACAAAATTCTAAATTTATTACGCTGTTTGTTTAGTATTTTTTTAGAAAAAAAGTAAATTTTTTGGTTTTGAGGAAATTTGTTTATTGTTGCTATTTGTGAAAGCGTAGATATTTGTAAGTATTTGACTATAATCCTAAAAGTAAATGGAATACCACTATGACATATAGACAACATTTTTTCAAAGGGGTGTTTTTCAAAAATTAAAAAAAAAAATGGTTTTCAAAAATTTTGAAGAAATAAAGTAAAATAAAAAAAATTTCGAAAGCATGAAATTTTTTCAAAACCAAATTTTCCTCAAAAAGATAAAAGAAATTTCTTCGAAGAGGTGTTTTTCTAAAATTACAAAAAAAAAATTTCAAAAATTTTAAACAAATAAAATAAAATAAAACTTTTTCAAGGGTATGAAATTTTTTCAAAACAAAATTTTCTGAAAACCAAACAAAATTTAAAAAAAATGGTGTTTTCAAAGCATTTCATATTCCACTATTAATAAGAATACCTTTTTTCGAGGGGGTGTTTTTCAAAGCGGAAAAAAATCATTTTTAACAAATCAATTTAAACTTTTACAAAAGTATGAAATTTTTTCAAGAACAAAATTTTCTCAAAAACGTTAAATTAAAAAAAAATAGTTTTTTAAAAATTAACTGAGAAGAAATTTGTTAGAACGAAGTGCTTTCCAATACTTAAAAAAACACTTTTTAACCAAAAAAATAAACCTTTTTTCAAAAACAACAGTTTGCAGTTCCCTATTCGCCTTGCCTTCGCTATGACAATTAATAAGGCGCAAGGACAGTCTCTACAAATGTGCGGTATTAATTTAGAATACCTAATTTTTTCTCATGGACAATTGTATGTAGCTTGCTCACGAGTAGGCAAACCATGGTCATTATTCATTTACGCGAAAGATGGAAAAACCAAAAACGTTGTTTACCAAAAAGTGTTACAATAAAGTTCGAATGAAATTGTATCAAAGAATTTGCTTTGTTTCGTATTAATTTTATTCTCTTTCAGCAAATCATTGAATATTTTGCCTAGCGAAGCGGGCGATGGCACGCTAGTATGATATACAATGTCATCGTAAGCATAGACAAGAGGTGGAAAAATCTAGACACTTAAAAACCCGCTAAAATCCTGTACCCCAGAAAGCAGTACTATCGTAGGTTTACTGACAGGTCACAATTTGCTAGCGGCACATGCATACAAGATAGGAATTACAAACAACGTCCATGTTCTTGCCCTGCGTTAGCTAGAACTAGATTGAAATGCTAGGAGTTCTGCAATATGAGAAATTAGAATGCCTCTCGGGGTTAGAGCTTCTTACATAGTTTACTTAGATTCGTAAAAGATGCAGACGTGTTACAAGATGTCTACTACAAAGAAACGTAAAGGTCTAGCCCCATCTGGTAACACTAAGGACCAATAGGTCTATGTGATGGCTTTTAGCCAGCAAGGTCAACCTAACCTATTACCTTCTTAGGATAACGGTTTGAAGTGTCCCCTGCCTAATCAATTTAAAAAAACAAACGAAATTTTACACCGCACTTAATAAATTTCATATGCTAAAGATTTAAAATTTTATCTTTTTATTGTAACTTGTTTTTGTTTGTCGTACTAAAGTAAAATTATAATCATTTTATTAATAATAATAATGCAAATAATAAATAATAAAAAAACGACGTGCATCTGCCGCGAAATATTAGAAGAACTCGAAGGCGTTGATAAATAAGTGGATATTACGGCATGCCGAAGTTAAAAACTTTGACGAATTCCCCGGACGAGGCCCAAGAAAATACATCTCCGAAACAAGATCAGAAAATCATTGATTTGCTTGTGACGAAGCCGAATTTATCGTTGTGTGAAACTGAAGCAGTTTTAAGGAAATGTGTTAATGTATCCAAAGACACGATTCGAGAACGTTTACCTACAGAAGACCTCAAGTTCTGGAGCACTTAAAAACTACCACTACCCTCATTATAATACTTTGAAAAAATACTTGAATACTCCATGGCTAGAGCAAATAGCTTGGGCGAATAGTTGCTACGTCGGTACTGGTTTGCTGTTGGTAATCGACAGCTTCCACAAACTGATAAGCATTCCGTTTAGTTGTGTTTATGGCCAATTTGAATGCAGTTTTGATGAATAAAATTTCCCAAAAAGTACGATTACCGTCAGCCGCGAAATGTTAAGAAGAACTTACCAGTCCAGGACTTTACGAAGAAGGCAACGATCCCAAGCATCGAAGCAAAAGGTTTGAAGGATGGAGAAATATCAAAATGAGATTGAAATTTTGAATTGACCTTCAGGCGTCAAATGACAACCCTATTGAAAATGTTCGAAGAAAGTTAAGCAAAAACTCAAAGGAAAACAAATGTGGACAGCCAGTCAGTTATCAAGGCAAATTCGACTGATTTGGAGCCAATTACCGCCAGCGCAGAAATTAACACAAATTATGATTCATCAGATTTTACTAACACTAAGTTAGACTTTAAAAAAGAGTTCAAGGTTAAATTTCTTACGTGAAAGGAATGGGATTTAAATTCAGTAGTCATATGAAATACAATTGCCCTTTACACTGACGAATCCAGAATGGATTGCGGCGTTGGCGCTGGTGTATATTCGAAATACCTCAAAACTTCCAAGTCTCTCCGCCTGGGGAATTTGAATAGCAGAAGTTCGCGGGATAAGGGAAGCTTGCAGGATAATTAAAAACTATCCACAACAACTATCAGAAATATGTAATTTTTCAAATAGTCAAGCAACCATCTTAGCTTTAACCTTCCTACGGTCTTCAAATTAACTGACGCGGACGGACTTCGGGTCAAATTTGACCCAATACAATATTTTCAAGGTTTATACTTGGTTTTTGATTATTTTTACTGTTAAGTTTTTTTCCATTAAATGGGTATCTTAAATAAAATGAAAATCGAAATATATTTATTCCATTATCATATTTTTTTATTAATATATTTATGAAAATTTTTATTTTATTTTTATGTGAATAATACAAACTTTAACAAAAACGTTTATTCAATAACAAAAAAATAATCATGAATAACGAAAACTTTAAATAAAAAGTGTATTTAATAATGAAAGAAAAAAGAAATAAATTATTTCAGACAGTTTGTACACAAAGTAAGAGTTTTAGAATGTTGTTTACATATATATTTATTACAAATGTCGCAAACTAATCCTGTTTTGTTATCAGTTTTTGGGCATAGTTGACATCGACTTCTTTTAGTTATTTTCTTTTCCGCCGTGTTTCCAAATTGACCTGATGATGATGGTTGTGCATCCAGTTGAGAATCCTTTCGTATTTTTTTGGCAATTTCAAGTGAAAAATGTGCTCGTGGTAAAGTTTGTAGCTTTTTTATATAGGGTGTTACGAGCTGCATACCAAGGTTTTCCAAGTAAAAATGGCGCTTTGTAAGACAGCCCTCTTTCCAGGTGTGGTTGGCGGATTTGAATAAAACGAAAGCGTTATAAGCTGAAATGTCGATTATGTAACTAAACACTACTTGAGGCCACCGTTTTGTCATTCGTTTGCAAGTGTAACCGCTTACAGCTTTGTCCAATGTGTCTACACCACCTTTACATTTATTGTAGTCCAGTATTATTTCTGGCTTTTTATCCCGACAATTACTAATTTTTGAATCATGATGTAGAGTGCTAAGTAGAATCACAGCTCTATTATTCTTAGGTATGTACGAAACGAGAGTTGTTTGTTCGGTAAAAGCGAAGATTGATGAATTTAGTGGTCTTCTTTTTATGTTCACTAAGTCTGGTGGTAGTTCGGGCTTGTTTTTGCGTATTGTTCCTACTATCGTAATACGTTTCTCCAATAATTTTTGTGCCAATTGATAAGACGTGAAAAAAATTGTCCGTTGTGAGGTTATGTCCTTTTAGCCCTTCAATCAAATCAAGAACAACACGCATGCCTTGATTTTTTTTCGGGGGCTCTTCCGATTGCCTTGCCAGTGTAAGGTTGGATGTTCCAAACATAGCTCTTTGTTGGATTACAAAGTTACCAAAATTTGATTCCATACTTTGCAGGCTTTGCTGGCATGGACATCTTCCTCAGAAAGCTACTAATTGTTCATCGATGGTCACGTTTTCCGTTGAATTGTAAAGCTTAGGTAATATCTCAACCCATTGATTCCACAAATCACGTATAGGAGCAAATTTAGCCAACGATCTTCGTTCACTTCGAGTTTCCCTGTTGTCGAACCTAATCACTCTCCATATTTTTGTGAAAGTCTTCAAAGGCATAGTTGCAGCGAATATTGGTCTTCCGGTTTCAGGGTTCCAAAGACTTTCACAGCTTTCGTTATTTGATCGAAAAACGCCAGCTAATATTAGCAATCCAATAAATGCAAATAGTTCGATGTTTTCAATATCCACCCATTCTTCACCGCATATTCGTTTTCCCTCAATGTTTGTGTAGGTCAATATCGTACGTATCAAAGGAGGTGGAAAAAATAGTTCAAAGCTAGAAATTTCTTTTTCGATAATTCGTGCGCACGAGTAACGCGTTAGTCCAGGAAACAGGCTGATAATATTTTCTCTTGAAGCTCTCCCGGCACTTGTTACAAGAGGGATTTTTGAAAAGTTTATTTGACCATTTTTTGAGCACATGATTTCAGAAGGCATAAGAGAATTTTCGTCATCACTAAAATCACTGTCGGAAGAATCTGCAACCTGAACATGATCTTCGAATTCAGAACATGATTCCTCATCATCCGAAAACGCGTCCAAAGAGATTTCACTTTCACTATCACTCATTGTTACGAAATAAATAGTCGAATAACCAAACAAAGCACGTGCTTTTTATATTTATGTTTACTGTGAGCTCAATAAAAGCAGATTAAATAATACAATGCAACCGCTGAGCCGAAAATTTGCAATTAGCAAATAAATTTAACTCAAATAACGTCTGATTTATACGTTGGGTCAAATTTGACCCGAGGGTCGTAGATGTATAAAAATTTCTACGCGACAGAGCCCAAATAATTTTTTTTTAATTTTACGCTTATTATATAAAATATAATAAATTAGAAAAAGTCACGAAACATCAAGTCTTGAAAAAATTTGGTTCTTGAAAAAACTTAATTTTTTTCCTGAAATGGGTCAAAAATGACCCGAAGACCGTAGGAAGGTTAAAGTGACCTACAACCAATTCAAAAAACGTCAAACAATGCAAAGAAGAACTTCATGCTTTAGCGCATACGACAGACATCATTCTCATCTGGGTACCTGGCCATAGGAACATTAAAGGAAATGAGGAAGCTGATGAATTGGACACGGGACATCCTATAACGAATCCGAAGAAATAGGCTGTCTCCAAGGCCTACGCTAAAGGGAGACTTTCTCGCTATTCCAGAAGCAAGCCGTTGACAGATGGACTAACACAGATACCTACGAAATAACTAAACAAGGGAGACCAAATTTCAACAAATCCAGAACTGACGAATTGTTAAGAAAGTCACGAGCAGACACTTTCAGAATTATGTCAACAATAACCGGCCACTGACTTCTGGGAGAGCATGCCAGGAGATGCGGAAGCTGCAATCAAGAATAATCAATATCTGTGTGAGTGCCCAAGGCTGGGTGCTCTATGGCATAGAATGCTGGGGAAATTCTCGATGATTAACTTGAAAGACACTGCAAAAAAAAGAAAATAGACAACATAGGCAAATTCATAGTTAAATTCAGATGGTTCGACTAATAAAAAGCACTGGTTCTACAAGTGGTGGACGTAGATGTTATTCTTGATCCCAAACTCAGCTGGGTGAAGAAAGCTAATATGGCACTTTACACGTGTAAGAGAATGTTGGGTAAGAAATTTGATCTTCAACCAAAGTTATCCAATTGATCCTACACACCCATTTTAAGACCGATAGTAACATATGCGGCACTAGTCTGGTGGCTCGCTAAGGAAAAGAAATACAACCGAACCAAGCTAAACAAGATACAAGGATCAGCTTGTATCTTAACCACAGGAGCACTTAGCACCAGTCCTACTGAAGCATCCGTTACCACTAAAAACTAAAAACAATCGCAACATGCACCGCTGTGAGACTCAGAGATATGGTAAGCTAGACAACATGATTGTACGGTTACAGCAAGATCCTTCTACATAGACCCTCGACTGCTAAAACAACAACAACAACAACAGGGACTCTCACTACTCAAAAACAAAGTAGACTTCACAATGACCGACCTCAACTTCAAGAAAGACTTTACGGTGCGCTTTCCACCAGGAACCAAATGGAGAAAAGGGAAAGTGATTGGTAAATTCGATGTCGAAATCTACACTGACGGTTCTAAGATGAACTGTGGTGTGGAAGCTGGCTTCTATTCGGAACCGCTCAACTTATCCAAATCAATTCGACTTCCTGACTATGCCATCTTGTTCCGGGCAGAACTATTAGCAATCAGGGATGCTTGCAAATCACTGAAACACTACAAAGAAATTGGTGCAAGAGACAAGCATCCAGACAGTCAAGCAGCTATTAAGGCTTTAGATTCCAATTCCATTTCAACCAAACACACAGTTTCACAGTGTAGAGAGGAACTAAAATGGCTTGGTCATTGGCTTCAAATTACTCTGATGTGAGTTCCCGGACACAGAAAATATAGAGGGTAATGGGAAAGCAGACGAGCTAGCAAGAAAAGGTTCGGCACGAGACATAACAGAGGTGGTGGCAGTTGCTAGCCCATTCAATACAATAAAAACATCCATTCCGTCACACTACTAAGCTTTATCCGAAAGAAGGTGGTGGCAATTAACTACAATTACAACAAGAACAACATGATCGTCGTACAACATCCAAAAGACGAACTACCTGTTAGGATACTCGCTTAAACATTTCACGTTTTACTGTAACCCTTACAAGTAACTGAAAGGTAGGGGATCATGCAGCCAGACTTTCCTTTCAATCCCATCTGCGGAAGCTACTAGGCGGAGGGGGTGAAAGAAAGTCTTTTGCACTATTTATGCGAATGTCCAAATTGCGCCAGAACAAGACTTCGCTCTTTCGGTCATGGAATTAAATTATGAATATGCTCGCGCAAAGATTTAAACCAGGCAATTCTAATTTGGCACCCAATAATTTCTTTCTATTGACGCTGTTGAATAATGCAATACGAGAAAAACGTTTCTCGACGCCTAAAGAAATGATTGATACTTTCATATCAAATGTTTTGGAATTACCTTAATGAGAGTCAAGCGCAAATAGAAGTTTATTTTATTTTATTTTTATTTGTTTAACTTAAGTAGTAACCGTCACGTAATTCATATTCAAATAATTACCCAACTCTGACCTCTAACTTCATCTATCCGCGCGTGGAGGTACTTAAACAAAGGGCAAAAGAAAATAGTAGATATTATAAATACTTGCCACTCACGGGTAAATAGGGTAAATATGCGAAAGTTATTGTTTTAATAGTAATTACATTGCCTAAGGCAAATAATTACATGAATTTGTTTTTTTTTTTTTGCACTTCATAAAGTAGATAAAGTAGTCAAAGCTTTTAAGTACTGGACAAATAAGGCGACTTTTTCAAAGCTTGGGAGATTCAAATATTGACTTCGAAGAGAAAAGATGGGAAAATCACAAATTTGTTTAGTTAAACAATATTTTTGTTTTTTACTTCTGGCAGACGCCATAAATGTGTAAAGTGTGCTGGTGCTTCACCTATAGACCCTTAGTCGACAGATTGTGAGTACGATAACAACTTCTCGGACAGTACAAAAATAGAAAACTCTCAAGTACATTTCCGTCAAACGATCTGTCATATTACAAATAAAAATCAATTTACAAGCTGACTTAACATTGGTTTACAAGAACAAAAACAGTAAAAAAACTATGTATTATGGACTTTTATTGCAACGTATACCACACAAGAAGATAAGAAAAGCCAGCTTAATCTATTTGATTCTGTGTTTACTGATTACTTACTCGTATTTCAGTATTTACTTATTATTTTGTTATTACAGTAGTTTACAGAGTAGCACAAAATATAATATTTGACATTGACTTTCCCAAAGCTCAATATAAAGGGTGGTCTCACCAGCGTTAGAAATTTTAAATATCAATTTTTTTGCTTTCGACAGCTGAAATAGCATCCGCTATGTGTCAGAAATTTAGTCTATATTAAAACATTCTATTTTCTGCTCGCCTAATGGACTAAAGAACCGTTAAAGATTGAAGATTCAGAAAAATCATTTGGGCAGAAGGAGCTTGCGTTCACTTCGGTGGCCATGTTAACAAAGGGAATTGTTGTATAGGGTTTTTCAGTAAGAGCGCTTCAACTTTTGAACTTTTTTGAATACAACACAAACAGTTCGACTTTTTTAACTAATTTTTTTTTTATTATCGAGTTTGAACATATACATTTAAGTATGAAATTCGATTTCTTTTGCATGACCACCGCGTGCACATTTTACGAAGTCCAATCTTTGAACCCAATTTTCGACCACTCTTTTGCATAAATCGGCCGAAATTCCAGCGTTCAATATTGGCTCTGAGCTCACAAATCGTCGCCGGCTTGTTACTGTAGACCAATGACTTCACATAACCCCAAAACGGGACGGCTTGTTCAATGGACCGTAAAATGGCCGTAATGCTCTTAAAGTAGCAGCAACAGAACGATTATTTTCATAAAAAATTTGCACGATTTGCAATAGTTGCTCAAGTGTGTAGCGTTCCATGATGAAATGTATACTAATGAAGTTTACAAATGACAAGCGAAAAATAAAAAATATTGCGTCGTTCGCCCTCCCTATCGGAAAAAAGTTGAAGCGCACCTATTGAGCAACCCTATATTTAGAAATACGGACGCATGCACAAACAGTAGCTGTTAGGTGTGGATTTCGGTCTTGCGGCATTAGTGGACAATTAACACTATTATAATTTTTTTTTTGTAAATTTGAAAGGGATGTCTCTATTACAGTTAATAACGAGCGTTAAAACGCCATATTAACCAATTTAATTACTTAAGGGGGTGGTAGGGTTTTTAGGGTAAAAAAAAATCGATTTTGGTTTATTTGAGAAAATGAATGTACATAATTTCAAGAATGTTGTGTCCAAATTTTAAGTCAATCGGTGCAAAATTCACAAAGTTAGAGCATTATAACCGTTGGCCGCTCCGACTCGGCTACCTGCTATGGTCGAACTTTAAATCGATTTTCTGGAAAACGACGTTTTTCAAGTCGGTGGACACTTTTTCTCTGAATCTACTCGGCCGATCTTCCTGAAATTTTGTACACACTTTCTCTACATAATTACCGAGGTAACCCTGGGAGGTTTTTTTGTTTTTTCAATTTTTACTTATTTTACAATAAACAATATTATGCGATTTATCGTCTAAAAATCGCACTTCTACTTCAAATGTTAAAAAAAATTGAATAAAAAATTTTTTTAAATAAAAACTCGACAGGGTTACCTCGGACAATTGATTACCTAATGAAAACTCTTTGATTTTTTGATTTCAGATGATCCAATGCTGAGAAAAACTGTCCACCGCAAATTGCCTTTTTTTCGAGACGTCTGCGTAGATCTGCTGTCAACGGCTCAATTTTGTATATTTTCTTGTGAAAATTTTTGAAAATATTTTTGAAATATGAGTTTACAGTATACTAATTGGATAAATAAATTTACATGAATCATCTTTCCAAAAAAAATTCTTAAATAAGTGCATATTTTTAGTGGAATTAACCCTACCCCCCCCTTAACCAAATTGAAGAGGACGATATGTGGTTTCCACAGAACGGCGTCACGGCCACAAGGCAAACTTACATGCGACAATTAATTAGAAGCTGCAATTTTACTCATTAGCAGGGTTGGAAATAATGCACTATAAAATAAATGCAAGAAGCGTTTCACTACTTCTTCAGTGGTAGTTAAAACACGAATTTCATTATGACTATTCTTTATCGCTGACAATCTTTAGTGGTACTTAAAATTTTTAAGTAAAACAACACTGCTTCTTGAAGAATAAAAGTAGGATTATATGAGCTGAAGCAGTATAAAGAAATTATAATTTTGAGTAGAAGCTTCTAAGTAATTAGACCGCACCAAAGCGGTGCAAACCGTCATCTATCAACGTTCTTTAAGTACAAAATTACTTCGGTTGCTATAGGTCCGCCATGGGAGTCTATAAGTATACAAGGTGAAGTGCAAAATAAACAACACTGAGCTAAAACAGAAACGACAGGAGTTTTGATCTGAAAGCTTCGAGTTTATTTATACAAAATAGTCCCCACTGGTCTCGATACACTGTTTTGCGCCATTTAAAAGCTTTTCGAAAGAGTGTTTCAGGTCATTGACTGGAATATCCTTCAGGATGTCGGTACAAGGCTTTTGGGTGGCCTGTACGGATGTAAAACGTTTTCCTTTCATGGCCAAATGCAATTTTCCGAATAGGTAGAAGTCACAGGGAGCCATATCAGGCAAATACGGTGAGTGTTTGGCAAATACGGTGAGATAGAAAATTGCGTTGACTGTTTGGCCCGTTGACACGAACTCCTTGTGGACAATTCCCTTGGAACGGTAAAAACAAATGAGCATCGGCTTGATATTTGACTTCTCCAAACGCGATTTTTTGGGTGGGGACTCGTTGAAACACCACGTTTCATCACCTGTTACAATATTGTAAAGGAAGTTCTCGTCTTTTCTCGCCTCTTAAATGAGGTCTATTGAATGAATTTTGAGCAATTCTTGGTCCTCAGTTAACTTGAATGGAATGAAACGTGCACAGACCTTTCGTAAGCCCAAATGATCAGTTAAAATACGATAAATCGGTAAACGGTAAACGATTTGGTAAACCGATTTTAAAATAAAATTTGATATTAGCTCTTTGTTTGAATCTCATTTTTGTACCGATGACACCAACATCCCGACCCTTTAGACGCAATAACTTCGCTTCCACTGAACCGAATGTCACCAAGTTTTTGGTAGAGTGAATGTTTTACCTTTCAAGGTTGAGCTTGTAAACCCAAGTAGAAATTAATTTTTTGTTTTATTCAGATATGTAATAAATAAATACATTTAGAAAATACCGTTTTCTATTTTTTTATACTTTCATTAGAAGAAATATAACACTGAGAACTTTGATTTTGCGAGTGTGCCAATTCTTTTTTGACTCACTGTAACTTCCAACGCACGAGTTAAAAAGGTGGCGCCATCAAAAACATTTTTATGACGTCAGTCTTGTTTATTTTGGACTTCACCTTGTATAATAATTGTTGGTGGTTTTATTTTAATCTCCTCATCAAACTCGATAAATGATGTATTAGCACTTACGGAAAGCCGCAATTACTTTCTTCTCCTACCGGTTGTCTTTTAAACTTCAGGCCGTATTCTTTAACTTTATCTTGGACATCATCTAGAGTATATGAGTCATCACTTTCCAGCAAGACTTAGCAAAATTTTAATTTGATAACGGGAATGATGCAAGAATTGCATCCCAGGAGTCAGAGTAAAAGCTTTGCAGCAACATATTTTTTGCTCTTCGAAAGAAGTCGAGAGCTTCCGCGATAGATTTACATTTTTTTTTTCAAATATTCAATTTCTTCCTCATTAAAGGTATAAGCATAGTTTACTTAACCTGTTTTTAACTTCTAGAATTTCGAGAGTGCCAAATAAATAGGTCTGCTGTTGATCCCAAGACGTCGTGATTTATTTCGCCACATCGACTTAAGGGGTTAGGGTAGTCAGAATTAAAAAAAAATTGAATTAATTTTTCTTGCTTTCTCTTAAAGAATAATATCTTAAAAATATTGTGTAAAAATTTGAAATGAATCCGACAAATACTTTTCGAGTTATTCAAAGATTAACAAAGGGCGCTTGGACGCTCCGGAGCGTAGCTAGCAGCAGCAAAAATCGAAGGATTTTTTTTCAAAAATTTCGAATTTTTTAACAATTAATTGCCGGTTTTTTTTTCGAAAATCTGAAAAATATTTCCTGAGGCCGCCATATTATTAATTTTGAAAAAAAAGCTTCGATCAAGCACAAGATTATCTATTAATAAAAGTCGAAACATAGCAAAAAAAAATTATTGAAAATCAACATTTTTTCGGTTCTCTGACTACCCCTAACCCCTTATTGACATCGTTTAATTACAGTGCCCATACACCAAGAAGTATTTTTTGTCAACAAACTACAACAAACTGTCACTTTAATAACAAATATCGGACATAAAATATAAATTAAAATGTATTTAGTTAAAAATCATGATTCCCTAAAAATGTAATGGTAGTGAAAAACAAAAAAAAAAATAACTATCACTAAAGGTTTAGTGATAATGCATTTTTTTTACTATCACTAAAAGTTTACCGATAGTAAATTTTTGTTCCACTATCACTAAATTTTCAGTGATAATGGATTTTTCATTTTAACTTCCACTGAATAAACAGTGATAGTGCAATTTAGTGGTTGTGCGAAAATTCCCAACCCTGCTCATAAGACTATTATTTGTGAAACGCAATTAATAATAAATAATAATAAATGTTACGCCAGTCATTTAGAGACAATTGAAGAGTTTAAACATGAATTCGAAGTGGCCATTGGTGAGATAAGAGACGAACCTCGCGACAATGTACTGAAAAATCGGATAGGCAGAATGGGCTGTGGGATTTCCGTGCAGTCAAAGACAACGGCTAGTGACGTATAAGATGGAATCATGAACTGGACCAACTTATAATAGCGAAAAATGTTCTGCGGTTCATCAAAGCTCGAAGACTACGACGGCTAGGCCATACCATGAGAATGAACCCCACGAGAGCTCAACGAAAAGTAATTGACGGTGAAACATTTGCAACGAAAGCACAGAAATGGTACACAGATGGTTCCAAAACGCTCCAAAGAGTAGGAGCACGAACATATAGAGGCCTAGAGCACACAAATCCCTAACACTAAGTACAGATACCACGATTTTCCATGCGAAGCTCTTCGCCATAATGGAAACAGTGGAAATCATATTTAAAGAAGGATTCGAAAAAAGTACAAACTTAAAATACTTTCGGACAGCCAATCGGTTATCAAAGCCTTGAACAGCTTCACATTTGAGTCAAAAGTCCTAATAGAGTGTAACAATGCACTCAACAAACTGGCCACTCATAATCAGTCTCACTAATTTGGGTACCAGGACATGAGAAACACGAAGGAAACGAGACGAGACAGACTTGTATGCCAAAAAAGGAGCAGAAGGGCTATTTATTGGACCAACCCTATTTTTCAGCTTTAACAAAAATAATACAAAACAGGAAACCAAAAAATGGATCCAAAGTAAAATCAGGAAACACTGGAGCTGCACAAGCGGCCTTAATCACTCCAAAAAGTTGTTGAATTTCAATGCCAACAGAGCAAAATCTGATCTAACCCTAGATAAAAAGGGCCTCAGATTACTCTGTGAAGCACTTACAGGTCACTTTGCCTGTATAAACACTTTAATACAATAGAATTATATAGTACAAGGTTATGCAGGGTCTATGAAGAGGAGTCTATGGAACACTTAATCACCAACTGTGAGGCATTAGGCCAGAGGAGACACAGAATCCTGGGCTCGTACCTACAATTACTTCCTCCTAAGGAGCTGGTTCGATTCCTCGGTATACTAAATAATTATAATTAAGTAATTAGGGGCGCACAACAGATCAATCTGGTCGCGGTGCATAAAGGCCTTAGCCTAACCCGTACAACCATTACCAAAAATTAGACCAAGATCAAGATGGATTGACGAACTAGAAGACGGCATGAGGAAACTCAGGGTCACCAATTGGATGGAAACAACCACGGATCGGGTCAAATGGAGACAGTTTGTGCAGCAGGCCAAAGCTCACACAAAGCTTCAGCGACAAATGATGATGATGATGATGATTGGCAAGGTTTACCCTTTCAATTAGAAGAAAAAAATCATTAAAAAATATTCATGCTTCTTTTATTTACGCCCGAATTAAATTCCGAACAAATGGACCACCCTCAAGGGACCGCCCTGTAAAGTATGCTTATGCAACTAAGAATTTGCACTAATTACTAAAATGTATTATAAACGCAAAAATGTGCAGTCACCTATCTGGCGGCACAAAGCCTAACACTGATAAGCGCACCAAATCGAAGAGCGCGAACCGAAATGGTAGTGGGGATAAGGAATGTTTAGATTCGTTTTATATGTACAAGTATAATTTTTCATGAAACCACTTTTCATACTCAACGTAGTATAGGTACACTCAATTACTGTAGATGCACAGTTTGTTCATTATCAACTCATTGTTCAACTCATTTTTAATCTTATATTTTATCAGCTAAATCTTCTTTTTTGAACTTTTATGATATTTAAGGCCAAAAAATTGTGAAAAAAACATAAACATCCAAAAAGCAGTAAATGCGTTGCTGGCAATTAATTACTTGCATTTTGTATTACATACTCTCATACCTTTCAGAGTATAAGCAAACGTGGAAGATCGAGTTATTTTACATTTTTTTCAGTTAGGACGCGACGCCCATGGTGTTGTTGCTGTTGTAGCAGGGCTGAAGAAGTAGTCCGTTAACTATCTGAATGGTCGAAACTCGTCAGTGATTTTTCGAAACTAATTATCTAAACAGAGAAAGATAAAGCAGGGTTTTCCGCAGGATGATGTCTTTTCTCTCTTGTTTTTCAAATTCCACATATCGAAGCTACCCCAGCCACCATAGGGAGTCTCCCTGGTCTCCTAGGCTGACGATTGCACGATAATGGCCTCGGGCAATGACATTGATGGCCTGTACGCCAAAGTGAACGATTACCTCACCAATCTTTCTCGCCTTTTCACTGCGAGGAATCTACAAAGTCCACGGCGACCCTCTTTACCACCCGAACAAAGAGGTCAAACTGAAACTTAATG
Organism: Anastrepha fraterculus; assembly: GCA_037575425.1. Taxonomy (NCBI): domain Eukaryota; kingdom Metazoa; phylum Arthropoda; class Insecta; order Diptera; family Tephritidae; genus Anastrepha; species Anastrepha fraterculus. Next base: position 16,332 of record JAYXIM010032992.1, read on the forward strand.
TCAAAGTCGATGCCATACCAATTCCGACTGTGAACAACCTCAAAATTTTGGGAGTAACCTTCAACAGTTTGCTCTCCTTCTCTGCGCATACAACCGCAATTGTCACTAGAGTCCAAAATCGCTACATGGTCTTCAAATCGCTTGCCGCTAGCACTTGGGGCAAAGACAAAGAAATGTTGCTATCGACGTTCAAGGCAATTGGCCGGCCGGTTCTAAACTACGTTGCGTCTTTCAGGTCGCCTGCAACTAGTGGCACGCAGTAGGTAAAGCTTCAAACTTGCCAAAACACTGCTATTCGGACAGCGACGTGTTGCCTCCTGATGTCTCCTCTACAACACCTACACGACGAGGCACAAATGCTACGTGTAAAGGAGTACAACAAACTGCTCAGCAAACAGTTTCTGCTAGGGTGCTACCGCAGGTTTCACCCATGCAAGCACGTCAGGAGACACCCCTTCAATTACGAAGACGAGATCTAGGACAAAACTATCCGACAACTACTCGACCGGACAGCGATAAGACAGACAATAAACGACATTCATCGGGAGACCCTTACCACCTTCTTAAGCTCTCGACCCCCGAGTGCCTTTATCGGAGTCCAAACCCCACCCATAGCAGACGAAGAGCTCCAGTGTCCCCGACAGACCCGTGTAACCTTGGCACAATTGAATTCTGGATACTGTAGTAGGTTAAATTCCTACTTATCCAGAATTGACCCCGACATATCAAACATATGTCCAGCATGTGAAGGTACCCCGCACGACACTAATCACTTTTTCACATGCCCCATCAAACCCACTCATCTAACACCCGTCTCCCTCTGGACGCAACAGCAAGTTTGCTGGGCCTACCGTTAGATAAGTTAAACGAAGACGACCGGTGATTTACATTGCACCGACAGAGTTTAGTATTGCTGCTACAACAACAACAACAACGCAGCACCCTTCAAGCAACTAACTTTATCATACCCAAACATTCGCCAAAGATGTTATTGAAGCATTTCATATACCTATGGGTTTTGCTGTTTTACGCAACCTTAGATCGTCTTGTAGAACGATCTTTTGCACTTTTTTGATTGCCCTCAGAAGGACGTCCACTGCACTCACTTAGCATCTTCAATACTGGTTCGACCACGGTTGAAGATCGCAGTCTAGCATTTATTCAACCAATTTTTGGTCCCTACAGGAAAAAATGTTTAATCAATGAAGCGAAACTCGTATGTTTTTTATATATCGTGAATAGCTCAAACTTCTCTAACAAAATCGAGAGGAATTCGTATACCTTTTTTCCTTATTCACCCCGCTCGACAGTATAGGGCCTCCACAAGACCCTTCCATCGTACACGGTTCTGGGCTGTTGTTTTTCTGTCGTTCCATGTAATGCGAGTCCCACCCTAGTGCCATTCTCGTGATGCTATCTAGTGGTTTCCTAAGAAGCATGTGACCTATACATCGCCACTTTCTGCGATTCATTCACTTTCCTTATTCATAGACCCTCACAGCGCGTCGTTGCTGATGGTGTTCGGCCAGAATATTCTACAGATGTTGTGCAGGCTTTTGTTAACGAAAGATTGTAGCCTATGTGTGGTGGTGTTAGAGATCCAAACCATCTTTGACTTCCGTACAACAATACTATATGGAGATTTGCGAGCTCGCCCATACTGCAGTTGACATCTTAATCTGCTCCACCATCTGCCGTGATAGTAAAGCCGCTTTCGACAAATTCCATCGGGCACCCGTCAACCATTATATGTTTGCTTTATTGTGGTTGACTAGATAGCCTCCGGCAGCCATATACTAATTTAAATATACTAAATTTAAATCGTATACTAAAATTAAATTTTAGCTTCTCCAGGTGTAGAATTATTAATTTCATGCGTCATAGAAAAGTATGTATGTTTGGGTATAAGCATAAGTTGGTTATAAAAATGAAAAAGCACAAAATAGTTAGCGATCGTCTGACTTTGGTGAAGGCGGTTCTTCCGTTTAGTAATCTGTAATCTTTTTAATCAGTTAAGCAAATGTACGTATTGTTTATACTCATATTGTAGGCGTAGTAAATAACTAGAACTGAAATGACTGGCAAACCTTGTTGACATTTTTCTTTAGTAAGGTTTGGCAAGTCATCATGAATCGCTTAACGCCAGAACAACACTTTCAAACTGTGGAAATTTACTTTGAAGAAAAAATTTTGTTCGCGAATCTCATAGAGCGAAATGTCGATTCATCGTTGTTCTCAACTTGTTGACTTTTGTCGTTCGACTACATAGAGAATTTTTATATGCCTATAAAATACAGCTCGTGCATGAATTGAAGCCAAAAGACATGGATTTATCTACCAGATTATAATAAAAAAGAAATCATTCCAACAATATTTTCATTTTGTACTATCAGTTCAAGATACAATCTGTGACAAGACCCATTCTAACGCACTATGGTGCAGAGGCGCAAGCTGAAAATGCAGAAACAAAATGCAAAACTACGCACTACAGAAATGCAAATTTTACCATCCATCGCAAGAAAAATTCGTAAGAAATGAGGCAATAAGGGAGGAAACAAAAGTTACTGACGTTGTTAAACTTATAAGGACTAGAAGACAAGCTTGGAATGAACATATAACAAGGACACCTAGAGATCGAATCATAAAGATTGCTAGAAATTCGAAACCAAACGGAAGATGTGCACCGGGAAGATCACCAAAATGATGAAAGGAGAGCTAGATATCTACTCCAACTGAAGACACGTAAAATTATTTTTATTTTTATTTTATTATATTGGAACTGTAATTTTAATAAATTTTATGTTTACTCGTGTAATGAAATGTAATTTATATTGCGTGAAAAGAAAACAGACAGATGCCTATAACAAAAGACAAAGAAGAAGAAGAAGTAGTATTTATCTAAATATCAGCTGCTTATTGTTATTGCATCATTTATAGATGAGAATAAATATCACTATAGTTAAGGCTGCGGCTATGGTTATTTCGTAATGGTTTGGCACAACACCTCTAATTTAACCTTTACGGGGGGAAGTACCTGTAGACGTTTCAAAAAATCGATTTTTTTTTATTGTCTTAACCGATAGGTATATGCTCTAAGAATATTATTGCAAAATTTCAAAAGCCGATCTTGAAAATTATGGAAGATATGCCACTTGAAAGCCCAACTTCGGTAAGTTTCTTTTTCCTTGACCGCGAACTTTAAACGGCGTTTTCTCGAAACCATGTTTTTCAAATTGGCGTAAGTGATTACGGAAAAAGTATTGAACCAATTTTCTTCATCAAGGTTTCATTTTAAAGGGCATAAAAAGCTACTCTAGGTAGACTACGGACGAAAAGAAAAAATAATTTTTAGATACTTTTTAACACAAAAATGTTTGAAAATTTTTGCAAAAAAAACCAAAAGTTTTTTTTGAAGCCTCACTTTAATGGTTAATCTTCGAATTTGCTAGAGATTGTAGTCTATCTAGGATAAAAAACCCTCCTGAGTAAAATAATGTTTGATTTTATGATTTCAGATGAAAGTTGCGGTCAGGATCGCTTTCGCCGAATTCGATGTCAGCGGCGACACGATTTACGTGAATCGCCATAACTCAATTAATTGCTTATTTATAATAATGTTAAATACGCTTTTTTCTTCTTGGAGCATTGCCCTAAATATATACATATCATATTAATTTCATGTGCACTGTTTTCATTTTCCCAAAAATAAATCACGAAAAACTGGTTTTTTTCGGCCCTCTAAAGGTACTTCCCCCCTTAAGTATTTACATTTACCTTCATCTATGGTTTTATCTAATTTTTGTTTTTTTTCTTTGTCTTGATCCTTTTCTTCATCTACATATTCGCTCTATCTTAATCATTGTATTAAACTTAATCTAAATTTTATTCATAAAGCGATGCTTGACACGTCACTTTCGTTGAGTATCAATATTGAAGCATACATTTAGGATGTATGTATATATACCAGTTTTTGGCATTTGCATCATTTTTGAATTGATTTTTTCGCTTTATATTAAACTACAATTGAATTGAGTTTACCTTGAAAATATAATTTAAGCTAGCCACTTATGCACGTCCAACAAATGCGTCTGATTTAGCGGTGCGCGTCGTGCTTTTTCACATTAGCGGCGTGATTCGCGAACATATCCGATGTTAGTGGAGAAATGTCATATCGTAGGTTAGTGGCTAACGTTAGCTGTAAAAGGGATGTAAAGCGAACATGTTCGCCCATTCATATATATGTATGTATGTATGCAACTTGTATAAAATCTGACCACAGCACATTGTACCTTTGCCAACATTCGCCGATAAAACAAAACCAAGTTAGATAAAAATAAAAAAAAACCGAAAATAATAGCAAAATGCGTGCTGTGGCAATATTACGTGAGTTCGTAGTACGTTTGGTTACGTACATATGTATATACATATATGCATACATTGTGCATAAACATATTGTTTATACGACATTTATTCGCAAATGAAAAGAAGCAAAAAAACTGTATAAACTTAACTGTTTTGTTATTGTATTTCTAGCGTCTGGATGCGCTTTGGCAATTGCATTATGCAATTCATATGGGCAGAATTAATTAATTATTATTATTGTATATTGAACGAGTGCTACGCTGCATAAAGACAGTGACGAATTTTCGTAATAAACTGTTGTGCGTGTTATTTGACTAACTAATCGACGGAAACTCGTCGATAACACCGAAAAATATTAAAATATGCGGGTATTAAGAGGAAAGAATAGGGAAAGGAAGTTTAAAAAATATTTCAAAATAAATAGAGTTTTGGTCTTCCGGATTTAATTGTCCAAAAGGGCCGTTTACACCATTCCCCTAAATGAAATACGTTAGACACATCTGCTTTGGTACCCGATTCGACACGTACATGAAACATCTTATGATAAACCGGTGAGTGCATTTTTACCCACACTTATTCGCTTCGCAACTTTTCTAGTTTATAAAAACTAGATCTGAATTGTGGGGCTTTTTTTTCCTAGGCGGAAAAATTTGTCAAGTAGCCAAATGTACAATTTTATACGATAGAACAACGCGTTACAGTGCTGGCCCAATGTAGGTAGGCTTTACTTGCTTAAGCTAGCTATACACGAGCAGACGGTCTGTAGTACCTGTCAAAGTTGTACAGACCATCGTACCGTGGATAGGCGAGTGTGCAGACCAAAATGTTGGTCTGCACTCAAGTCTGCAGAAAATTGAATCGATTAAATTTTTCTGCTCGTTGTTGCTACATGTGGGCATGTGTATAGGGTTCAATGCATACCAACGCTCATACTTGAGTGAACTTCAACGCGAAAGGTTGTGTGCGCAATGGCTAGAATTGATAATCAAGCTTGGCGCGATTTCATTGAAGCCTTTAGGGGCGAAAAAAATATTATGGGAAGTAAAAAACGAGAATTACAAAAACAAAGTGAAGCGTGATCAAATTCCGAAAATTCTGTTTCAGCACAGTCTTTTACCGAATTGTTTACAGACACCCAATATCAGTGAGCTCAGAGCTGGGCCGTAATAATGATTTCACTTCAAAAAAGTGAAATTGCGATTATGGTAATCTTCAGTGTCTTAATTATAGCTTCACAAGTTTCAATTACAATCCGACTTAGGCTATGTGGGGATATTGCTGTCAAAAATTTTAAGTCCTCGAAGCTTTCACCTGATGACAGAAATCTTAGAGTAGCTGAAAGCCGTTCATGGAGCGTAATCGCGTCTCTCATGAAGGTGTCCTTCTTTTTTATTAAAGGCTCTACCATTTTTAGAAGTTCTTGATAATTTTTATTATTCATCCGTACAAAATTTTTAATTTTTTTTTCAGATTTTGTTTCAAGTTCTTTAAGGAGTGGAACGTGTGAATATTTTGCTCGCTCTGTATAAAAATGTTCACTCCAAAAGCGTTGTTTACGTTTTTTCGCTCTTATTGTATTTTCATTTTCAACGCAAACAGAAATTGCCATTAGTGCGATTGTTTCTTCGTTTTCCGATGACATGATGTTCACTCGGTCAGCGATCACTGCAACTGATGTCTGTACAACGTGTTGTAATAGTGTATAGATCTCAATATGCGACGGGGTGTGCAGACCAAGTGTGCTCGTGTATAGCTAGCTTTAGCTTCGATAACTGTCAAAAATGAATAGAACAATGCTAAAATATGTGTATGAAATGAGACCAAGTGGCAACTTTGAAGTACGGCGAAGTTTTAAATAGCTCAATGTTGTATTTCCAGCTCTTTTGGCATTAGCAATTGAACACCCTTGTCGTGCATTTATGTATTTTAATTTCCTTTAGCTTTATTTGTGAGTTTTAGGCAGATTAGAAAGTTTGTTTATTTACATTTGCTTTTCAAAAATGTTTGAAGAAAATTTAATAAATACCATTGAAAAACAGAGATTTATATTTCATTCCTGAATTGTTCCTCATGTGTTGCAAGCTTGTGCGAAGCTAACATAAAAGTGTCCATGTTTTTGTCGATCTAAATATACATAATACATAAGCTTTGGGGTGTTTGGCAACTCATCTTGTAGATTTTTACTATTAACAAAAAAAAATTAATATATTTTTTCGCAGTTTCTAATTAACATCATGATTCAAAAATGTATTATTGAATATGGTTAACATCTTTTTCCTTTTCCCTCAACCAATCAAATGTTTGTTATGGCAGCGTTCAAAGCGCCCAATTCGCCTTAAAAGTTTTCAAAACCAATCAGAGCAAGAACAGCAAGCAAAGCTAGCCTGCATTGGACCAGCATCTTTAAAATTATTGCAACTTATTATGAAAATAGACGATCGTTAAGAGCAACATAACGCAAAGTTCGTGATTTTTTGATGAAAATAATCATCCAAATGAGTCGACAATTCAAAGGTTGGTGAAAAAATTTTAAATCGACTGGTACTGTGTGTTCTGTTTAGCGGATTTTATGTGTAGACGTGCTCATGGCACGCATTTTTCACATGTAATTGTTGCTCCTAACAAATTATTGTTGACTCTGAAAGAATCTAAATTTGCACATGTTTTTTTTTTATTTTAAAACAGCATCTAAAAATAATTAGATTTTAAAATGAAAAACATAAGTATTTGATAAAAAGAAAAAAACAATAAAAACTATGCCGAACCCTTACTGAAGCCATTGTAACGTTGAGAGTGCATGGAGTGTTTGTTTACAGTACTAAATATAGTACTAAAACAAATATATAAAATATAAATATGAATTATATGTTAAGTAAGTGGTTTTGGCTACCTCACTTACAAAAACACAAACAGGTTAATGTACACAGATGTTATGGAATAGGCGTGCGTCAACTAATTACGCCACTTTGAGGTAGTCTGCAGGTAGCCTATGTAACCAATATATTTTTGTCAAAAGACACAGCACATTGCTCATAAATATTTATTTATTTTTATTTTATTTTTTTTTTTTTTTTTTTTATTCGTTAATGTCTAACAAAATTCAGAACAGATATTTAAGATATAATATTAATTCAAAACTGAAGTACAAGTGTTTTAGAACATTTAAGATATATTGTCCTGCTGAAGCCAACGCGAATGATTTTAAAATGACGAAAATTTCTCCAAGGAATATTAAACTGTGTTCTTTCTAGAAGTCAGTCAATTTCGCCAATAACCGAGATGAAAGATAAATGACGCTGCCTGAAGAGTACCTCTTTTACTTAATTGGAAAAGACTAATCAATCAACAGCGAGATTCGTAAGACGGTTTCGGATCTGAGAAATTGAGTGAATGTAGTGTGAATGCACAAAAAAAAATTGAACCTTCTCCAATTAGGTCTAGGAAAAATCGGTCGGTATGGCTGTGAGACCCGGCTCATGACAGACTTGCTCGCAAATAAGCTGCAAGTTTTTTGCAAGTTTTGTCTACAAATATTTAAGACGTTTATTACGGATTTGTTGACATAGAAGCATCAACAACAGAGAGCTTTGGGCGAATTGTAAGCAGTTATACATCCAGACTGATATAAAGCAGAGAAAGTGGAGGTGTATTGCCCATACTCTTCGAAACGATCCTACAGAAATATGCAGGTAAGAACTCGATTGGAACCAGGAAGGCAGTAGAAAAAAGGACGCCCTAGGAGCACTTGGAAGAGAACTCTCGAAAAAGAACTTAAGACCGCAGGGAAATCTCTCAAAGAAGTCAAAGCCATCGCGAAAGATGGTGGCCGTTGGAAGCGTTTTGTAGAGGTCTTATGTTCCATCAGGGAGAACAGAAATTAGAGAGTGCGTGAGAGAGAGATAATAAAGTCTCCAAACAAAAGCAACATAATCTATTATAATTTGGACCAAGCAAACGCAGAGTATCTTACACCATGAGAGTGGATAGGTCAGTGAAGTGCGATGAGAAGAGAAAACCCCTAAATCTGTAATGGGAGGTATCAAGAGGATTTTGAAGCTTAGAAAATGGGAATTTATGACATTAATATGCAGAAATAGACGATTCATAAGGCGCCAGGGAAATATATTCTTCAACTCAGACTGTAGGACGGCTGAATCACTGAATCAGAATTTCTTATTTCAACATAAACTTTCAAATCAGCAGCATAAAGAAGAAAACTTCTTCTTCTTCTTAATTGGCGCTATAACCGCTTACGCGATTTTGGCCGAGCTTAACAAAGCGCACCAGTCGTTTCTTTCTCGTGCTAATCGGCGCGAGTTAGACGCACCAAGCGAAACCAAGTCCTTCTCCAGCTGATCTTTCCAATGCAGAGGATAACTACTTCTGCTTCTCTTCCTCTGCTACCACCAGCTGGTATCGACCGATAACTTTCAGAACCGTGTTTGTGTGGAAAACATGACACAGTCAACGAAGAGGAAGGATCTTTATGTGCTGCGCAGCTCATTGCTTCATCACCTACGATATTCGCCGTCGCCAACGTGCAAAGGTTCAAAAATCCTGCGCAGAATCTTTCTCTCTAAGCTCTCCAAGGCACGTCGCATCGGATATTGTCATCGTCCAAGCTTCTGTGCCATACATTAGGACGGTCATGATGAGAGCCCTGTAGAGTGTTAGTTTTGTTCGTCGAGAAAGGATTTAACTACTCAATTGTCTACTTAGTCCAAAATAGCGTTTGTTGGCAAGAGAGATTCCTCGTTGGATTTCAAGGCTAACATTGTTATTGGTGTTAATGCTGATTCCTATTGTAGATAAACGAAGTCTCTTACAACCTCGAAATTATAGCCAGTGCGGCGCCTGTTTATTTAATGACAGGAGGTACTTCGTTTTGATCTCGTTAACCACCAGACCCATTCGCTTTGGAGTTTGGAAAAGGCGGTACTAGGTAGGTAGGTAGGTTTGGCAGCCGCATCGCACATAGAGACAACGATGCCACTTAGACCAGGGAATGGGTCCGTTGTGAGCCGCGGGGGCTGGGCTACATTTCCCTTTCCATATTGAACCATCCTGAGCTTTTGACAAAGCGTAAAAGGTTGTTGATACCTAAAGTGTATAGATTATCTATATTCGTTAAGAAGTAGGATATACGGTTGTTAAGACCGATGATGTCAATATCAGCGATTAAGGTTTGCTGGTCGCACGATATTTTTTAGCATCAGGTTAAAGAAGTCACATGACAGCGAGTCACCCTGACCGAAACCTCGTTTGGTATCAAACGGGTCGGAGAGGTCCTTCTCAATTCTAACGGCGCTGCTGGTGTTGAGTAACGTCATCTTGCATAGACGTATTAGTTTTGTGAGGATACCAAATTCAGACATCGCGTCTTATAGGCAACACCTTTACGTGCTGTCGAATGCGGCTTTAAAATCGGCAGAATGATGATGCGATTATGCTTCCATGGGTATTTGCCAAGACTAGGCGTATTGTGAATATTTGGTCTCTGGCAACTGCAAATTATTTTATATTTGTTATTACAGTATCAATAAAAAAACAAAATCCAGTGTGGACTCGCGTTTATTCTTATTTTATTTTTTTCGTTTTTGTTTTCTCCTTTAATTTTCTCTATAGTTTTC
>JAYXIM010032994.1:0-10717 GCA_037575425.1 Anastrepha fraterculus
GTAAAGACAAGCGTAAATATATTTCTGATAATGACATTCACATGAAAATTGGCCCAGATGTTATTAACAGTGCTGCCAACTCATGAAAAAAATAACTAGAGCGAAATTTTAATCCCGCGAAGTTTGACAAATAAATTCACCTTACTTTTTGCCCACAGTTTATATGTCATCAATTATTGGTGCCATAGCCAATAAGTAGCTGAAATTTACATATACTATCACATACTTGTATCTGCCATAGCCGAATGGGTTGGTGCGTGATTACCATTTGGAATTCACAGAGAGATCGTTGGTTCGAATTTCGATGAAACACCAAAATTAAGAAAAAACATTTTTCTAATAGTGGTCGCCCCTCGGCAGGCAATGGCAAACCTCCGAGTGTATTTCTGCCATGAAAAAGCTCCTCATAAAAGTATCTACCGTTCGGAGTCGGCTTGAAACTGTAGGTCCCTCCACTTGTGGAACAACATCAAGACGCACACCACAAATAGGAGGAGGAACTCGGTCAAACACCCAAAAAGGGTGTAAGCGCCAATTATATATCATATACTTGCGCATTTCGAAAAGCGAAACAAAGGAAAATATAGCAACAAATACACCACAATGCAACACAATGCAACTGGAAAATGATTTGCAAAGTTCAAAAGGAGCGATTTTGACATCGATGACACGTCCCGCAGCGGAAGGCCTTCGAATTCGATGAAGAACGTCTCAAATCACTTTTGAAGGAGAGCAGTCGCCAAACCAGTCGTGAATTGGCGGAAAAATGAACTGCGATCATAAAACAGTTCTCAATCACCTTCATTCAATGAGGTTCAGCGAAATATGGGGCGCCTAGGTGCCTCACGAGCTCAACGAAAAAAACAAAGAAAGTTGCCTTCAAATTGCTTCTCAGCAACTGCGCCCGCCATCGAGCAACACGCGATTAGAAACAGTGCTTTTTGTACTGAATTGTCACAGGAGATGAGAAACGGTGCCTATACATCAATATGAAGCAAAGAAAGGAGTGGGTGGCTCCAGGAGATACGTCATAGCCGAGAGTCAAGTTGGATCTTCATCCAAAGAAGACCATGAAATGTGTTTGGTGGGATTGGGAAGGCTATGATGCACTGGGAAATGCACGAAAAGAATGCCTCGGCCAACAAGAAGCTTTATATTGCCCAGCTACACCGCGTGAATGGACTATTCGACTGAAAAGACCTGGTAGATATGGTCAAACCATACTCTTTCAGGACAACGCCAGACCCCATGTTGCACAGGTCGTTAAAGACATACTCCAGGAGCACGATTGTGAGGACCTTCAACATCAGTCTTATTCTTCGAACCTTGCACCGACCGATTACCATCTTTTCCGCTCCATATCAAACCATATGAAGGGCGTTACTTTCGATAACAAAGAGGTCCTAAAAACAACTATGGCTCAACAACTTCTTTGACACCAGACTCTAATACTTTTGCCCCTTCAGATTGGCAGCATTTGTTAGGCTTTTAAACATCAGAATCTATAAAGTTAGTTACTCTTGTCTAAAACCTTGTTTAGTCTCGATCAGTTGGATAGGCGCTCCTTCATGTCGTTGGCCATGCTCAAAGTTATTCTACTTCTACTTTATACAACATTGCATTGTATATGGAGCTCTTTTTCAAAAGTCAAAACCAACAAAGAGATTTTGATTGCCAAATTGTTTGTCTAGGGCTGCTTCCAGCATTGGACCTACTGTGGAAATGAGAATAATTCTCTAGATTCGCAGACTCACTTATAGGCCAATAATCAGTTACTTGATTAAGGTATTTAGTCTTTCACTCAGTACCTACGGCGTACACCGTAAATGGCGTAAATAGCGGGATTAGCCTACGACTGGTTTTAAACTACTCAGCTGGTACGCCATAGGTTCTAGGGCACTTGCTGTTTTATGCCGCTTTTAGAGGCGGAGACGAGTTTCATCGCTAAGTATCACTACCGATTCTTTAGCTTCAAATCTGCAATGGTGTCGAGAAGCTTAAATCATATCTCCAAAGTAGATAAATATGATAATCTGATCAGCTTCCATATTTTGTGATTGCGTCCGGTGGAACATTGTTGAAAGCTCATCGTTATCGAAAAAAGGCGCCTACCGCGAAATAATTTTGTACAAAGGGTTCTTCGAGCATCTTCACGATTTTGTTCAGAGCAGATCTCACTAATCTGTGTTTACAATAAATGTATTGACACTGCCACAACTGCTCTTGCGGAATATAGGTAAGTACATTTTAGTCAACAAGCCTTTAAAAAAAGTTTGAGAATAAAGGACCCAGAAGGGCACATTGGCTTAAAATCTTTGGGAGGAGACATTAGAGTTGTTGATCAGCCTTGGAATGAAAACAGCTCTCACCGCCCTACTCGCGTAGAACGGGGTTGTAGCGGTAGCATACCTTTACATATTTCTGCAGCTGTGACTTGAAGGGCTTGGAAGAATTTATAGCCCAAACAGAATAACGTTAATCTAACAAATTTACATTGTATGACTGAGCTTTAGTCGAAAATTTCGACCCAGAAAGACGTGTGCGACTCGGAATTTGAGGAGAAATTGGAACGAGAGGACTCGTCTCTCGAGAAAGCAGGCTTTCTCAAAAATCAAAAAAAATTTAGAGGATTCATGGCAGTTTTAGACATTTTTGTAGAATTTTCTTCTAATAAAAATTAATTGAATTTTGGAATTTCAATAAAACGGTGGTGCCCCCCATTGTGAGGTAAAAATTAAAATTCATCCAAATGATTCCACACTATCATGTGAACTTCATAATTTTTTATTCATGTACTAAAATGAAATAAATAACTCTACTTCATGTGAAGTTTAGCAACCCTAGCTACAAAGCCCTCGGCTGTTTTAATATTATGTTTTATATCAACTTCCTGGTTGACACCATTAAATGGAAAAAGGTGTACATGTAACATATATATATATTTCTATGAATACTATTATGTTCATAACAGACACACATTACTTGAACTCATAAGTGCGTGAATTATGAATTGCCCTTTGGAAATTAATTCACACCAACATTCCATTTATTCGGGCATACCCCACGCACTTTCTCAGAAATTCTCTTACTACAATTTTCGCAACATTTCCCCTTATCAACATTTGTTGAACTTACGACGAGTCATGGAGTATGTGCAATGCTGTGGAACTGTATATGCTCTTGATTAGTTCCTGCAGGATTTCCTGCTGCTACCCGATGAAAAAGAGCGAACGGAAATGATCGACGATTAATCTTCATTCTTCACACTCAGCAAAACGAGCACAAAGGGCGAAAGACCAATGGACGGTTGGTTGGAATGCGAAGGAAATTGAGCGACAACGCATACACACATACGAGTACATATATATTTTTTTCAAACATTTGCGACCCCGAACGACGCATAAGTGTGTGCATCTACATGTATGCCAGTATGTGTTTTGGTGTGCATATAAGAGGCTAAAATTCGTAGCATACTTTTGTGCAGGCAATGCCCTAAATTTTACTTTGTACTCGCACTAGTCACAGCTTAAGGCGGGCAATTTACAAAAGTATGTAGTAATGCACTAACAGCAATTACAAAAACAACGCCACTACGTTCCAAAATTTCTCTACATATGTACACGCATGCATGTGTGTATGTGCAACGATGCAGATGAGAAACTTTGAAAAATTGCATTGAAACGCGCCAAGAAAGTTGATTCGGCAAAAAAGTGACTTAACGGTATATTTGACTGAAAGCAAGGCGAATCAGCAGGAGAAAGAAAAAACTTGAAACTACAATTGTAGTGGCAAAGCAAATGACAGAGCAGCTGAGGCAACGATGAAATTGCGTAATTTTTTTCCATTGACTTCGTATTGACGCATTTGCGTGTGCCTGTATGTAGGAGTGGTGTATGTCAATTTTGTGTACACATTTCATTTCACCGCTTCCAAAAGGCATTAGGAACGATTTGATGCAAGCTAACAAATATACGCAGTGACCTCGCGTATGTATATAAGTATACTTATATATTAGGGATGCATATTTTTCAATTTTTATGATCCCGGGATTTTGGAGATATCGTGATTAGAATCTTGGAGTCCGTTGTTCTGCAATAATACAACTCCAAAAAATTTGCATCAAATCGCTTGAAAAGCATAAAATGAATGTATTTCTTTTTATACGGAGAAGGTGCGCAACACCGTTAGTGTAAAAACTGCCAAAAATTAATGGAATCTTTTAGCAACTCCAAACTTGCACTTTATTGCATTAAAATTTAATGAGCTATAAAACTGCATATCAAATTTTTCTCTAGAAATTCTAATTAAAACAGGGAATGAGAAGTTTGTAGAGTTTTCTTAATTCTTGTAAAAAGTTTATAAATTGGATTTATACGGATTTTCTTTTAACATATGCTTTACTTTTTTAAAAAATGATGAACATTCAAAAGAAGAAGAGAAAAATAGTTAAAAATGGTAAACAAATTTGAGGATCTATCGTTTTGTAGGGGACTGTATCTGATAAAGTAATTTAAGTTATGTCAAAAAAATGCGATTTAACAAATTTAGAAAGTAAACAAATTTATTTTCTGGTAGAAAGAAGTTCATATAATTTCCAATCTCGTAAAATTTAAGTGGAATAAGCGGAGAGCAGTAGGCTCTAATAGATATTTGTTTGTGTTAAGGTTGTCAAAAAAGTCTTGCGGTATTTTTATTGAATTTTCAATTGTTCATAAAATTGGTTATAATAATGCGATTTAAGTCAAATATGCGCCGTTTTGTTCGATGACGAGTTCCCAACGAGATGCCAACTTCATAATGCCCCTCTTATAGAAGCTCGCTTCCCTATTGTCAAAAAACTCGGAGAGCCAATTTTCACAGGACTCTCTTGTGGACAACTTCCGACTACCAAGCTCGTTCGCCGTGGACAGAAATAGGTGGTAATCACTACGTGCGAGATCCGGACTATACGGTGGATGCAAAAGAACCTCCCATCCGAGCTCCCGGAGCTTCTGGCGCGTCACCAAAGATGTGTGTGGCCTGGCGTTGTCCTGACGGAAGACAATTCGACCTCTGTTGATCAAAGATGGCCTCTTCTGCATGAGTGCTGCATTCAAGCGGTCCAGTTGTTGGCAGTACAGGTCCGAATTGAGCGTTTGGCCATAAGGGAGCAGCTCATAGTGGATGATTCCCTGCCAATCCCACCAAACACACAGAAGAACCTTCCTAGCCGTCAATCCAGGCTTGGCCACCGTCTGGGCAGCTTCACCGCTTTTCGACTACGACCGTTTGCGCTTCACGTTGTCGTAAGTGACCCACTTTTCATTGCCAGTCACCATCCGCTTCAAAAACAGGTAGATTTTGTTGCGATTCAGAAGCGATTCGCATGCATCCATACGGGCAAAAATGTTTCTTTGCCTCAAGTCGTGTGGCACCCATACATCGAGCTTCTTTTTGAATCCAAGCTTCTTCAAATGGTGTATAACAGTTTGATGACTCATGCCCAGCTCTTGGCCGATGCTACGGCTGCTACTATGCCGGTCTCTTTCGATCAATTCAGCGATTTTATCGCAATTTTTGACGGCAGGTCTTCCGGATCGTGGCGCATCTTCGATCACCTCTGCACCAGAACGAAAACGTTGAAACCATCGTTGTGCGGTGGAAATGGAAACTGTATCGGGTCCATAAACTGCACATGTGCACTATTTATTGCTTTTTATATCAAAAAGAAAACAAAAAAAACAACGGTCAATTTTATTTGCTAAAAAGTTACAGTCAGTATTTTTTTTTTTTTGCTAAAAAAGATATTTTTCTACCTTCATTTCATATGCCTAGCAAATCCCGATATTGCTGGCAAATAATCCCGAGACTTTTGGAATTTAAAAAATACCCGCGATTGCCATCCCTAATATGCACATGACCCACTAAGGTGAAAATGTGCGCGCGTGTGCCTGTGTGGATATGTGCGTACTTTTATATTGTTCAATTTCCGTGTATACTGGCAAGAAAATATGCGTTTTCGAATGTGTGGAATTTTTGCAATTTTCCACCACTTTCTTCTTCTATCTTTTTAAAAACGATTGCTCGCCGCCGTAAAGTAGGCAACGACCATTACACATGGAGTGCTTCAAATACAATTCGTTTATCTATGGTCAACGATAAGCCAACGCACAAATCAATGATCACCACTTGTGATAAGCCGACAGAAGTGGCACATACACATAATACGAGTATTTGACTAGTTTTAGAGTTGAAGAGTAAAAATTCAATGTGGGTTGGGTTGGTGCGCTGAAATCGTCCCTGCAGGGAAAACTTTATTTTTTGAACGAAATACAAATAAATTTTGGTTGCAAAACATTAAAAATCAAAGCCAATGGAATAAGTAAAACTGGGTTAGGATGGGCTGCTTGAGTGTCCACAAGAGGACCCATTTGAAAGAGAAATTAAATTTGTTTGCAAAGAAAGGGAGCGCACGAAAATAGAGGAATAAATAAAGAGTAAGTTAACCGAACGATGACTATTAATTGGAGTGTTAATTGCATCGTTCTAGTGATGAAATTCAGCAGGCGAATGTAATCTAAACTCGCTATTTCTATAGGCATAGCAAAAGTGAGGGCAAATATGACTAAATCTTCGTCTTGGGATAGCAAAATAGCTTAGGAGAAGGTGCTGTAATATCGTCTTAAAGGTAGCTCTCGCTAAATGGACTCGAGTAATGCCAAGCCTCGCCGAATTAAAGCTCAACGGACAATGTCCAGATTGGACACCAGCAATATATTATACAAGAGCTGCGGTTTTATGTTTTTAGCAGTTTCCTCGGATGCCATTGATTCACACCTGGCCAGAAAGTTGTACTTGCCCAGTTAGTGTACTTCCAGTGCTCGCTGAGTTGGCACGAAGCTCACCTTTCCAGGAGTGGACAACAGATAATAAAAAAAGATACCTGGAAGAAACCATTTCACGGGTCTCCTGTCTACCTAGGATACTTTCAATTTAAAAGCCCGCATCAGTTTCCTGCAATATCACTGTGGCCAGGTAAAATCATATGAGCTAAGTTTTTAAGTATTCAGATATGGCCAAAAGGGAAGCTAATCCCCTAAGCGCGCCTATGGCTCTAATTGACGAAATAAATCAAGGTGAATCTGTACATGGTTGTGAGTTATTGTAAAATTTCTGCTGCTCCCATATTGCCAATCAGGCACCAAACCGTTGATGAAATTACAGCATTTTATAGATTTATCTTGGAATAGTTTTTTTAAAATGAGAAGGAGAAACGTTTCCAAAAATTTTTACAAAAAATAATTTTTTGGAAAAAAATACTATTTTAAAAAGTTTACTAAAAAAATTTAAAACTGTTAAGCAGAACCGAAGATACTTCGCTTTAAAGCCCTCTGTACCAAAGTTTTCAATATTGAATAAATATCAAAATTACATATTTCTTAAATTTTTATCCTATGGTTACAAATAAAAAAAATTCAAAAAAGCTTACGTCACTATCCAAAATACTTGGATCATTCAACATGACATCGCTCATCACTTAATCAACTGCTTCTTTCACTGCAGAAGTACAGTAACTAGAATGTGAGCTTGAAGGAAATTTTCTCGCAGAAGAATCTTCCACCATTGAAAGTAAGAAGTTTCTATTTTGTGAGGTGTGTTTAACCGATAGTACCTTTTTTTTTATTACATTATGTCCTAATATGTAGTTTCTTGAGATGTAACATTCGAAATAATTTTTTGAAGTGAAACTTCTTAGGCGTCGATGGACGAGCGAGGATGGAGAGTAAAATTTCAAGGCCATGCAAAGTTTTGTGCATTTTCGTTCTGCGAGGGAGAAAGATATGACGTAGAGAAAAATGAGAGAGAGAGAGCTATGCCTTATATATCTTAGGCTATTCACGTCTCCCTTTTGTGCGGTCCTTCGTCTTTTCTCCCACTCCTACGCTAAGGCTCTAGTCTAAGTCGTACGGCGCTACTCGTATTGTAGGAGCTAGAGAGAACCACGTGTACATTATATACAAGGCGGGAGAGAAAGAGAGTGACACGTAAACTTAAAGCACTAACGCCATATCACTATAGTAGAGCGAAAGAGAGCAACATATTGTTAGAATAGGACAGATAGTATTGTGCATGCGCGTGCCTTGTCTATGCACGGTATAGTATTTTTTTGTTTGTTTAATCGAAGGGAGAATCTTTCATAGATACCGTCAGCATAGACGGCATGCACGATTCATACTGATCTCATACTCATACACCGCATTCGGGACCACGCACAGCCTGTATTACTACTAAACTGGACTTGCGAAACAGTACACCTACGTACTAAACCCTAACTCCGACCTCTGTAGCTTTATTTTGCCCTGCAGTACCGCCGTTTAAGCTTTGCATCGCAGGGCCAAGCTAGCCATTATGGCTCTTCATTTATATTTCTCTCTCTGTCTACCCTTCATTACTTCTTTGTCTTCTTTCTTTACTGCGTTCCCATTCCTTTTCCGGCAGTTCCTGTAACGAATTTGCGGACCATTCTCTCATCTTGGCCCACACCAACTTCGATTGCAGCATGTGATTTACAATGTTGCCTGGGGTTATTCTTTCCTCCATCATTTCTTCAATGGACATCCGTGCAGATGCGTATTTCGGGCAGGAGAAGAAGACATGTTCCGCGTTCTCACTATCGTTGCTGCAGAACGAGCAGTCTGTTACGTCCTCGTGGCCGAGTCTTTGTAGATACTAGATACTCTCTATAGCATCCAGCGTCGATCATTACACCCAAATATCTTATTGCAGCTTGTGTTGTGACTTTAAACCCATCAATATTTAGTGTGGTCGTTTCTAACTTTTTTCTACTCGTAATGAGAACTGCTTCTGTTTTTTGTCCTGCTAGCTGGAGTTTAACTGCCGTTATCCATTGTTTGACCTTTGTTGTTGCCTCGCTGCAGATGCTCTGAATCTGAGTGATTGCTTTAGCGACTATGGTCAACGCAATGTCGTCTGCGTATCCTATTATTTGCACTTCCCTCGGCATTGGGAGTTGCAGTACCTCCTCATATAGTACATTAAATAGGATCGGGCCCAGTACAGATCCCTGCGGTACTCCGCCCGTCACTGCATATCTCTTAGGACCTTCATCTGTATTGTATAGAAGTACTCTTTCCGACAGTTTTTTTTTTCTCTTCCAGAGCCTTTACAACATGGGATCAGCATGCCTAGTTGAAGGCGTTCTTGGCATCCAGAGTGACAACTGCACAGTATTCTTTATCACCATGCATCCACCTGTCACCCTCAATAGCTTTGCCTGCCATGTTTATCACCTTCCTGACGGCGTCGGTGGTTGAACGACCCTTTCGGAAACCACAATGGTGTTCGGATATGCACGTTATATTGTTAGACGCTATATGTGCGCACGGCTCTAACGCCACGCTAATACATCGGAGCGAGAGAGAGCAACGTATAGTTAGATTACGACAGATCGTATTGTGCGTGCTGCGGCAGTACGCGTTCGCGACTGATGTTATATATACGCAGTTGATAGACCTCGTATATTAGTTTTGTAAATTTTGTCTATTTGTATTATCTGCAAATGTTGTGAATTATTTAGATATACACTCTTTCTCTCTCTCTCTCTCTCTCATTCTCTCTCGGGTCTCTCCCTCTTTTTTTGTCTGCCTTGAAAGTTCCCCTTCCGTTATGTGTACTACGCTACACGCACTTTGTTTTCAAGTCTCATCCATAGGCCTTACTATTTTTTCTTAATAAAATCATATTTTTTCTTAACAAGACCTAGAGCGAAATACGTTTCTTGACGAAAAAATCATATTACGTGAAATTAAAACAATCGGTTTCACCTGACACTACTAACGAACTGTCATTTAAGCAGTGTGTTTTATTGTGAAATGCACCAGTTGTTCGTGCGATAAAAAGAAGAAAGGCAATATCGTCGCGGTTCCAAATGTACAATAAGATTACCAGCTTTGGAGCAAGGGCAGTAGAGCGCAAGTAATTAACTCATTCATATACCACACATATAAATACGTTTGTATATAAATATGTACAAAAGGATTTCAAAAATTCTAACGCCATTCTTTTGCTATGCATTCCAGTGGGGTTGGATATAGAACTCCGTAAGGGTGGGCAGCTAGTATCGGGCGGCGCGAACAAAATGATAATACGAGTCGATAGCCGAACATTTTATTCATTACAGGGTCACACCTTAAGACAATCTCAATGACTTTGGTCAAACAAACCTCATTTATTCTAATAATAAATACATACGTACATACATGCATGGAAGTATACGTATGCAGCATACAATCTTTGTTTTTTTTTGTGCAAATGAATGGAAAGTATCTTTTACCGCAATTTGGTGTTATGTTTTTTTTTTTTTTGTTCCTTTAAAAATCTGAACAGTTGTAAAATCAATTTTCTGTGGCCGATTAAAGCAGCTTTCTGGTAGTAAATCCCAATATCCCAACGGTTTGAGTGTGAGCGCTGTAAGGGTAAGGTATCAAATTTCAAGAAGCTGCACTGATTGCATGCACGTGCAGTAAAGTAGTCTATTCCCTTGATGGGGTAAATGATACGCATTTGAAGTGATAAAAATAACACTGACGTGAAATTTATGTTTAAGTATTTTGCAAAGGTGTTTGTGTAAGATTGAATAAATTGAATAATTTAAAAAAAAAATTTCACTTAACTAATATAGGTTCAGAGAATAAAAGGGATGTATAGAAGGGGGTAA
>JAYXIM010032997.1:0-25897 GCA_037575425.1 Anastrepha fraterculus
GTAAAAGTAAATGGTGACCATTTCGAATGAAAATTTAAATTTTTTTCTGTTAATACTTAAATAATTAAATAAAACTAACTTCATTCAAAAAACTATTACAGTTTCATATCTATAACGGACTTAATTTGTCCATATGTTCGTGCCTTTTTTTAAGGTGGTTTTAAAATTAATAAAGCAGATGTTTAAAGATATTAATAATCAATAATATATTTTCCTTCATTATTTACAATGTCTTTCCAACGCTTAAGCAAAATGTTTGTCCTTGGAGCCAAAATTCGCTTCGATATCCCTTTTTATAGCTTCTTTTGAGGAGTAGATCTTGCAACTCATATGGGATTGAAGTCCACGGAAAAGGTGATAATCACAAAGGGCAATATCCGGAGAGTATGGTGGATGCGGCATTAGCTCCCATCCGAGCTCGTTCAGCTCGCCTAATGTTTGCCTTGCGGTATGAGTTCTTGCGTTGTCGTGGTGAAACAAAACTTTGCGCCTATTCACTATAAACGGTCGATTTTTGTTAAGTGCCTTATTCAGGTTTAATAGCTGATGGGAATAATAATCAGCAGTTATCACCTGGTTTGGTTCCAGAAGTTCATAATAAACAATACGGGCCATATCCCACCAAATTGACAGGAGAATCTTCTTGGGGTGAAGGCCATCTCTAGAGGTCGGTTCTGGTGTTCTTTGGTGATCTTTATCTAACCATTGGCGTTTGCAAACAAAATTACTTTAAATGACTCATTTTCCAACACCAGTAACGATACGGTTCAAAAAACTTTGATTTTCAAGCCGTTGCAGCAGCTGAGAACACGCATTCACTCTCTGCTGAAGGTTGGCGACGGAAAGTCCATGCGGAACCCATTTTCCCAGCTTTGAAACCTTTCCCAACTGAACCAGATGCCTGTGAACGGTTCCATGCGATGAATTGAACCTCTGAACTATCATATCGACTGTCAATTTTGGCTCAGCTTCCACGAGGTCGAGCAAGGCGTCGGAGTAAAGACTTCAGGACGACTAGCGCAGGGGACATCCTCATGTCGCAGTTACCACTTCGGAATTTTGAAAACCACTTTTGCGCCGTCCTTATACTCACGGTATCCTCTCCTTGAACAGTGTTTATTTCTGCAGCAGCAGTTGTGCATTTTTACCACTTTTATAAAAAAAATACAAAATATGCCTCTTATACGCGTTCGAAGATTCCATTTTATTTTTTAACAACACGTTGTTCTATCCGCGATTAAAATAACTTGTTGAATGCAGAATATGTCACAGAAAATATAAGTAGTTTCGTTATATTCCGCGAATAATTTTTTGTAAGCAAAAATCGTCCAAAGTGAAATTATGTGTAAAATACGCACGAACTTATGGACGGCGATAGACTACAATTTTCAGCGTGAGTTATCCAGACAGTAGTGTATTGATCACTTTACTTCGACTTTTGGTTTTGAAGCACCAGAATTAGCCAATGAACTACTGGCATTGCATTCAATATTACATTTGGTCATCAAGAAGATTTTTTCTCGTTAAATATCGAGTCGATAATTTGACTCTTGTCGATTGGTATAAAGAATCTTGTAGAAATTCAGCCACATGGGCGTGGACATGAAAGGAGTTTCGTTACTTGTTACTCATATAAGTTCGCATAATTATGAAATTGGTCTTAGTCAAAATTAAAAAAAAAAAATGAGTTTATCCCTTATTACTCACCCATATTACCTTAAGGGTAAAAAAAGGCCTATTTTCAATCTTTTTTTTTTCTATGTAAAAAATTATTTATTTAATTCAAACTTTTTTCTGTGTTATGAATACATATTTAAGGAATAAAGAACAATGTCAAGATGTATGTATGGAATGAAACTACAGCATCAAGAGGTGCACAGGAAGTAGCATCATGCATTTTGCGAATGTGGACGATGTTATAACTACTCAAAAACACGTAATAGCTGATGCGTGTTCAGGTACAAATCGTAATTCCGATTCAGTTGGTTCTAAATCAGCTATTGTTTTGAGCCCAAAAAAGAAGGGCTTTCGTCAAGATCTAAAGGATTAGATAATTTCCAAATGACCGCTCAGGCCGCATCAAACCTCGTGAAAAGGATCAGCAATTTCATCAGAAGTATAGGAGGCGGATATCTATCCCTGTGTATTATAAAAAGCATATGTCACATAAATCAAATGTATTAAAAGTTATTTCTCACGAAGACGTCTCCGATGTCGACTCAGAAAATGAAGAGAAAGAGCCTCTTATTTGGGCGGAGGGCAATAATTCTACAAAATTAGTATGTCAGTTTTCCCAGAAGGTTATGCTGATGCAGATTTTGAGAAAAAAGGAGAACGTACTTGGAAGGGATCAGTGCAGCTAAAGAGATCAAGTTAACTAATGCCCGCAGACTGGTGATTCTATGCATAGTTCCAAAAATTCAAGACACTTACTTCAATATTAAGCTTCTTTTTTGAGTTCAGAAACTTCAATAATATAACGTGAAGTATAAAATAAACAAGACTGGCGTGATAATAATGAGTTAGGGTGTTGGAAGTTACATCCCTAGCTGACTTCCAGCGAAAGCGTGCAGACATTCGGTTCAGTGGAAGCGAAGTTATTGCGTCTGCGTTTGTATCATCGGTACAAAAACGAGTTTAAAACAAAGAGCTAATAACAAATTTTGTTTGGAAATCGGTAGAATGTTTACCGAAACATTTAAATTGATGAAAAGAGTTTATGGCGATGATTGCCTATCTCGTGCCAGAGCTGATGAGTAGTTTGCACGTCTCAGGAGTAATCACCGAAATTTATCACAAATGAACCGAAATCATCGTTGAAATTCATGGAATCGGAGTTGAATATCTTCAAAATATCCATTTATTCCATTTTAACTGCTCATTTCAGTTTACGGAAGGTCTGTGCACGTACAATTTCGCTCAAGTTAACTGTGGATAAAAAATTGCTCAGAATTTAACATTCAAAAGACCTCATTAAAGAGGCGAGAAAATACGAGAACTTCCTTTACAACATTGAGGCTGGTAACGATGATAAAAACGATCCACTCTTGTGACTGAATTTTTGTCTAGAAATCGCATTTTAACCATCAGCCACTCACCGTATTCGCCTGATTTGGCTCTCTGTGACTTCTACCTATTCGGAAAATTGCATTTGGTCATGAAAGGAAAAATATGTTCTTTAGTACAGACATACAATTTTAAAACCCGAGCTAAATGGTGATTCTAGAATTTAAGTCGGATATTGAAAAAGTAAGATATTAAGATATCTTAAACTAAGCAAAAACGATGGGAGCATCTCCTATCATCCATCTGCCTTTGGACCCACCTCTACAAACACAGCATGCTTCTTGGACCTACCATTATATGAGATTAACAATGACGACTGTTGACTTCAACGCACTTGGCAGCGATGCGATAAAAAAGGTGCGAGTCTCCTAATGATTTCCAAGCATCAAAAAGTAAATAATTCTTAGCGGTATTTACTTTTCGTCACGAAAATGGCATTAGGTAAAATAAATAAACCCAAATCAATCCTTGATTACAGGTAAAAGATGACAAATATGTCGAATTTTTTATCTGTTAAATTATGCAAGAATACGCTTAGCAAACACACACAAGTTGCGTAGAAGCATCACGTACATAAACATAGGTATTTTTCGTTTACCTTTTATGGTGTGGTTTAAAGTCAATAAAGATCCATTTTTGACATTCAAACAAATAAACTGTCAATGATCGACGCTGAATGCCCAAAAGAAAATACAGTATTAAATTACTCAACAGTTGTGGGAGCAGAAATATTGAGTAAAAGGTAGAGTTCGAAAATGTGCATACATCCAAGCGCATATGTACGGATACAGAAGAGGATATGCATGTGTATGCGTGTGTCTGTACAGGTGTGCACAATTGAAATAGTGAATTATGCAGTTTGTAATTCTGTAGAGAATATCCCAAAAAGTAGTTTGCTTGTGCATACTTAGAAACATACTTACACACATACGCACTGACATATATACACATACATATGCATGCAAGTAATTGTATTTGTACTGTGGCATTCGAACTGTTGCTGGTTGCTGCTTTTGGCGGAAATTTACATTTCCCACGCAAATTCAAAACGGATGGACGCCGACAGCAATATGCACATGCAAAAGATAGAGATGAAAATCCCGAGAATCTCGGAAACCCGAAATTATATTATTAAAAAAAAAATTAAATTAAGTTTAAATATTTTCAATTTCAAAGAAACTTGTTTTAAGGGGTTATATACAGTTCGAATTCTCAAAAAATCGACTTTTTTGTATTTTTTTCTTAATGTACAAGAATACACACAGAAAATTTAATATCGTTCCGGTGAATATTTTCGGAGTTACACGCAAATTTGAAAAGGCGTTTCAGAGTGCTTGAAAGTACAAGGCCGGAGCGGCAGCGCGTTTTTCTCAAAATGGTGTTTTCAAAGTAGGTGACCAACATTACTAGAAAATGGCTGATCGATGGTGGACTTTTCAGGTCTAAAGCTACGCTGATAAGGTCCAATCAGTTGGTTGATGGCTATAAGGTTATAGCGAGCGTATTGTGTAAAAGGCTGAAGTCACACAATACGCTCGCTATAACCTTATAGCCAATATTTAGAAGACTAATCCCGCGGTAATTGACACACGTTGCAGTATCACCCTTCTTGTGGATTGGGCAGGGCACACTTAAATTCCAATCGGCAGACATGCTTTCAGCCGACCATATTTTGCATGGGAGCTGATGCATGCACCTTACCAGCTCCTTGGCGCCATGTTTGAATAGCTCAGCCGGCAGCCCATCAGCTCCCGTGGATTTGTTGTTACACAAGCAAACTTCAACAAATTAAAAAACTTATAATTTAGCCTCGGTAGTCTAGCGTAAGTGCACTAGCCTGCCATCCTATAGGTTGCGGGTTCGAATCCCACGTAAAGCACGGTCTTCGCACTTTTCCAAACTTACCTACTTTCCTAGTGAAAAAAAAAAAATTATAATTCCTCAACCCCAAAAACTTTATCCTTACAATCCTTACTCCAGAACAAAAAAGTCAGCGCATTACTTGCATTGTGGGTGCAAAAAAACAAAGAAAAGGACACAGTTACACATTGCATCAGTGGCGCCAGCAAGAGGAAGCGGGCAATCGCGGTAATAGTGCAGACATACCAAAATTTAGGGAAGTCCTCAACCATGTGTGTGATCTTTCTGACAGAAAAATGGGAAACACAGATGACGCTCTAAACAGAGGGAAGGCGTTGTTCTTAAGCAACGACAGGTGGGTATTTCCACTACTTAGGACTGGCAATCCCCTACCCTGCCAGAAAGCAAAATAGATTAACGAAACCAACGCAACACTGAGTCTTGTAGAGGCCCTATGCTCCCGAGTGGAGTGAACAAGATAAAAAATAAAAATAATTTATCCGACACTATTCTTATTTTTTTTGTGTATTTCTGATGTCACCGTTCCTGAATCTTGTGGTTTTTTATATACAATTTGCGAGTATTTTTTTAACCAACTTCTTAAATCTTCTACAGATTACGGTAAAAAGTAATCGCTGTTAAAACCGAAACTCTGAGGATCGCGAATCATATCCACCTTACCGAATTTTTTTGTCATCGCTGTCTTAACATCAGCTGCCATTTCGTAGTTTTGCAACTAAATTTTCACTTTGCAAGGGCGTAGGCTAGGTTAGGTAGTAATGGTTGCCCAGAGCGTGGGCCCACTTAGACGAAATAAGTTTGGTTCGTCCTTTGTGATACCATTGCAAGAAGGGAAAAAGAGGTTAAGGAAAAAGGGACGAAAGGGACGAAAGGGAGAGTGACTAGTCTGCGGTTGTGTTAACCTCTTTATGCTGCTGATGAAGTTCATCAGATTTTTGTTATCAAGACCTGCTATATCAGCAGGCGCAGAAAAGAAGTGAGAACCAAGATGCTTGAATCTTAGTCCCGACAGAGCTGGGCAGCTAAGGAGCAGGTGCTAAGATGATTCCACCTCATCCTCCTTACAGCTGACGCAAAAAGGACTCGAAGTAATTCCGAGTCTCACGGCATGTATACCCCGCGGATAGTGCCCCGTGAGGATGCCCACGAAATTTGAGAGATGAGATTTTGTCAACCTCAGAATATCCCTCCAATGCCTCCTATCCAAACGTGGCCAGAAGGACTTCGCGACCTTACACGTTCGTGTACTTGCCCAGCGCTCGCTGAGTTGGTGCAAAGCCTATCCTTCCAGGACTAGAGCGCAGATTGTGAAGGGGATCCCGATCCTCTCCTTTCGCGGGCACACTACCTCACAGATCCCTTGTCTGGCCAGCTCGCAGTTTCCAGCAAAGTCACTGTGACCAGGTACCCAAATTGCAAGGGCGTAACTGCGAACTAATTTGCTTGATGCCATTTTGAAATTGAAATATTAAGATAGAAATATGAGAAAATCGGAAAAAGTCAAAACAGAAATATGACAGATGCTAAGATATATACGGGTGTAGAATTGATGAGCCTAACGGAAGATTTTTAATTTTTGCAATGATATCGAATGTCAGTCATATTTCGCACTTGTGAATTCGACAGCTGCAGTGTAGACTCGACAGGTCAGCCAGACATGGGATAAAGGTTTTATTTCAAGCTATGTTTAATTGGTTTCGGTTATTAAATTTTTCCTCATATAATATTAAAGAAAGTTATTTCCCACGATTACTTCCGAAGTTAAACTTTAAATGAGTCCCGATATTCCGGGACTGGTCTAAAAATGTCCCAAAATCCCGACATCAAAATTTTCCGCTGATAGCGGTATCCTTAGTATGCATAAACATGTAAGGATGTAAGGATATGTATGTTTGCACTTGCACTTTACTTACAAGAAAACGCACATGGACAAATTTTAACGTGGTGGGTCTAAGTCAAAGTTCTCCAAGAAATACACACACCCATACACACAAGCATGCATACCTACTTATGTATGTGTGTGTACGTGCGCTTGTTAAACCTGTGGAGCACGTCCAGCACATTTTCCGACTTTTACAGATTGGAAAAATTTACTGTGTGTGCGCATACACATCTCTGCTGCATATACATCTATGTAATTACATACATACATGTATGCGTGTGTTTGTGTGCCTCTATATTTTTCTTCGCTTAGCAGCGTAAATACCCTAAATTAACACGTTGCTGTTAAGTAAACAATAGGCGAAAGGCGAACAAAAAAGAGAGTGAGTGAAAAAATTAAAAAATAATGAACAGGTATAAAATAAGAATGTCTGACGCGGCGGCGACAATTACTGTTGATGATGTTGGTAATGCACAAGATGCAGGGAATGCCGACGAATGAAAGGCGGTGACTGTCACAGCGGGGTGTGTGGGCATCCCGTGGCGTTACGGCAACAGCGTCGTTGAAGTCATGTTTCGATACAGGGCACATTATCGCTATTACTCTGCTCTATGCCAGCAAAGGTAGAGTGAAAGTGCAATAGAAAGGGAGAGGGAAAATAATGTATGCATTCAGTTGACTTTTTGATAGTATAATTCATTGGAATTTTAACATTTTTATTTATTTAACTATTTTGCTATTTGTTTACTAGACACACAGAATAAGATGTGGCAGCTATGTATGCACACACACACACATTTGGACAGCAGTTAGAGGCATTTATGAATGCTTTTGGAGCAAATTGAAATGTACTAAATTGAGATAAGATTTATATAGACTTATAAATGGAGATGTACCGCAAGTGTCCTTCAAAAAGTACTCTACAATTTTCAATGCAACGATTGAGGTTCAATAACAAAGTCCCACAAAATTAAGCGAAAATATTTTACCAACAACCAAAGTATATTTTTCCGAAGGTGTGCGATGTGCTGAATTCAAATACGGTGGCATAATTAGTCTAGTGACTCAATTAAAAGTGCAAAAAACAGTCATCTTAAAGCACAAGTTTCCGTTTTACTCAGCCATTAATGAAAAGAACCAAACCATTCCTTTGTTGTTAACGCGAATAATAAAACAAACTTTGCCACAAATGCAAAATAGAGGATTTGGGAAAAATACACATCCGATGTTTTTCCTGACGACAGCAGATCATGCAAGCTGGCATGAGCGCAAACATTATCCGGAGCACTGGTAAGTAAAGATGCGCTCAACAGCATGAAAGAAAGAAAAGCGACAGGACCAGATGAAGTGTCTGCTAAAAGCTTAAGGCGGAACACCACTGTGATTTTTCAAAAAACCATTTGCATTTTCTTAAAGTAGATGTATTCAAAAATATGTAAAAAAATGTTTACTTAAAATCTTGAAAATTGACGAAATTATACCCAATACAATAAGTGCAGGTAGTGAGTTACAACGGCCAAAGAAAACTTTAAACGTGTTTTTCTCAAAACAACTTTTCTGAACGGTGGCCTCGACTTCTCGAAGACTTATGAACCGATTTTAATTTCTTTTTTTTTAATTTTTGTTCATTTATTGGCTACAGTCGTGCATAGCCGTTTTTAAAAATTCCAAAAATTAATATTTTTTAAGCCTTTCGAAAACAAAAAAAGGGTAAAAACACAAACTCATTTTTCAAACCTGCACCATTTTCTTGAAACAAATTTAAAAAAAACGCCACCTACGACGATAGCCATTGATGTATAGATTAAGAATTATTTTGATTTTTTGCTTTCAGATGCTTTTTCACCGCTGTATCGTGGCCACCAGGGTGTATCAGTTTCTTAAGACCTCATTACATTAATATTAAAAACAATTGTAATTTTTAATATTTTGTAATAAATAGTGAATGTATGCTAAATAAATTTTAATTTGTTCGATCCTCAAATAATCATCCCTACTTATAAAAAAAATCATGAAAATCACTTAATTTTCACGCGTTCACAGTGGTGTTCCCCCTTAAAACTAATTGATGATGCCAACATTCAACTTCTAGTGCAACTCTTCATTGATGTTAATAACATTAGACTGGGTTGGCTTAACATTTATTACATTTAACATTTATTACTCTTCCAAAAAATAATCACACGCAAAACGCTGCAGCGAATATAAACTTATGAATCCTATGAGTCATTCGTTACCATTTCATGGTATAAACATTTTGAGTAAGCAATGGGACAAGCACAATTTGGATTCAGATATGGCATGGCACAAGAGAGGCATTATTTTGTGTTCATGTGCTAGGAGAAAATTGCATGGACGTGCAAAAAAACGTTTTTCTATGCTTTAAAGATTACGTAAAGGCGTTTCATATCTTCAAAAAATCTTCAGCATCATGAGGTCACTAAATCTTGGAGAAAAAGGTATACAAATGATCAACATTTATTTTGGAATCAGACCACAAATGAAAAAACAAATGATGTTCTTATTTAAAAAGGTGTACGACAAGGTTGTATTCTTTCCGCAATTCTATTTAACATCTCTTAAAAAGCAATTTGTCAAGAGGCCTTGGCTCGCACTGAGGATGGTATTGAAATTAATGGCGTACTATATGTATAAACAACGCCGATGACACAACTTTAATATCGGACAGCTTGGATAGACTCCAAAGACTGGTCGGTAGTGTGGCAATCTAAAAACAAGTATATGGCTTAAAAGCCAATGTCTACAAGACAAAATTCATGCGATCAGTCGTAAGAATGTCTACATTCTGTCAAAAAAGTACCGTGAATTGTTAAATAAAAGGCAAAATAAGTGTTTAATCATCAAAATTCATTTTGTCGCCTTTAAAATAGGCTCCATTCGAAGCAATACGCATATGCCAATGATTACTCCAGTCATCCAATCACCTTTTAAACGCGTTTCAAGAGATCTTCTTCAGCTCCTTCAACGAATTCTTCTTAATGGCCTTTATCGACTCAAAGCAGCGTCCGCGGAGTGGCAATTTAAGTTTTGGGAAAAGCAAAAAGTCACTGGGGGTGAAATCCGGTGAATTCTGTGGTTATTCGATGATATTTGTAAAGTTTTTGGACAAAAAAGTGTTCACAACATGCGACTTGTGAGACGGTGCGTTATCATCGTGCTAGATCCATGAGTTTTCTTTCCACAAAGTGGACCGTGTCCTGTGCACATTCTTTTTCAAACGTCATATAGCTTCCAAATAATATTCTTTATTTGCCGTAGAACCATTTGGAATGAACTCCGAGTGTACAACAACATGACATTCAAAGAAAACGTGTAACATGAAGTTCACTTTTAACCGACTTTGGCGGGGTTTTTTGGGTTTCGGCTCATGTGGATAGCGCCATTCAACCGCCTGGTGACTGGTTTGCATGTCAAATTCATATACCCATGTCTCATCACCTGTTATGATGCGCTGGATAAACGTTGGGTCCGAATTCGCTTGCTCAAGCATGGCCGCTTTATTAATGATAAACGCGATGTTTCAATGGAAATTAAATGCCGCATAAAAATGGCTAGAGTTGCTTTTTACTAATAAATATGGCAGTGTTCTAGGAATCCATGATTTCAATTTAAATTTAAAAATACGCTTTGTGAGATGTTACGCTTTTCAGTTTTGTTATATGGCACATATATTGGCAGGTGAAAGTGTCTGATATGGATTGCATAGAAACATTCGAAAAGTGGATACTAAGAAGTCGACTGAAAATTCGGTGAAACCGACCGTATCTCCAACTCTGAAGTACTTCGAAGAGTAAATAGCGAAAGAAAACTTCTAAGATGCATTAAACGTGGAAAAACATCCTACTTGGGCCATATACGACGAAACGATATATACTACATAATCTTCTGCACCTTACTACAAGAGAAGATGGAGGTAATCTTTTGGAATTAGCCAGAAATAGACATATTTTTTTCAAATACTCTAAAAAATTTATAGAGTTTTTTAACCATCTCATTTTATACATTTTATTTTATATATTTTATTTTATACATTTTATTTATATGCATTGGAGTCGATAGATTTTATTTTATATACGATCGCTTTCGTTCGGAAACGAATTGCAAATAAAGTAGGAGCTTACATTAACGAATGCACTATGAGAATCATCTCTGCTAATATGACAAACCCGAAGGGCTTCGTTACTATAGATGCACCTATTGGTGCTTATGAGTTTTAGATTTCAGTCACATAGAGCCATGCCAGCTCAGTACTTAGCTTTAGCAGCAGTTCTAACATTGTTTTGGTCGAATATTCGCGCGTTTAGAAACAAAATGTGTGAGGCCGTGCAACGCCATAGTGAATAAATCAAGTGCTTCGTCCCACAAATGAAGTTTCTGGCGATGAACATTCATCCCCAAAACCTTCGCTATGCCATATACTACTTTTTTGCTGTGAGGTCAGAAGGAAAACAATTGAAGTACACTTACGTGATGAATCAAATTATCAGGGTAAACAAAACTCTTATCTTGGATCGATTTTGTCGTAATTCTTTAGTTTGACCTCGTTTGAAAGCACGATTAGTTGATTCCTGGTTAATTTTAATGTCATATGTATACTTATATATCTATGGCTCGCCATCGACAATGATGCGTCTGATAATATTTTGGCCATAAAAATGCATTCTTTAGCAGCATCAATTTAATGCTTTTTTGCAGGCCCGTGCGCAGAAAATTTCCGAGGGGGGGTTTTAACTCAAGTTACGTAATCAATCAAAAAAGAAAAAAAAATGTATTGTCAAAAGTAATAATTAGCTACATTTAGCTATGTAATAAATCTACTCTTCGAGGTACTGAAAAAAACTCTCAAAATTATTTGCGGATCGATTTTGACATCGCGATGTACATTGAGTGAGGCTAAGCCGTTCAGGCGATCTTCAGACATTGTTGATCTCAAATACGTTTTCAGTCGTCGCAAAGTTGAGAAGGATCGTTCATTCGTCGCTGTTGTCACTGGCAAAACTGACATCATGCGAAGCATCTGGTTAACATTTGGAAACGCATCTTCATTACAAATATCGAGTGCTTCAAGTGAGTTTTTTATTTCCTTTCCGGCAATGAGCTTCCGCCAAAGTTGTACTTCGTTCACCCAGGTTTCACGGGAATCGTCGTGCAAAATTGAACAGTATGGTTGGAATAGTTGATCGCAGGACTCTTCCTCGAAAATTTGCATTTTGTTGGGAAAAAGGCAAGCGAAACTTGATAAAATATTGCGGTGATTTAAGAATCGAGATTGCAGTTGTACCAGAAACGAATCAATATACGGTATGTAGATTGTTATGTGGAAATAATCTTCAGCTGAATCAGTTTGTACGTTGGAACGCTGGGTCTGTTTCGACGCAATCCTTGGCTTTCGCAGTACAATTTCATATTGTTCTCTAATTTCGCTCACGCTTTTGAAAATTTGTCTGAACTCACCCTCACCGTTTTCTCTTCTTTCCATCAAAATTTGTTTCGCTGCATCAGCCAATTTGATAGCCTCTCCCAGATCTTGATTTTCTCCTTGAAGTACTCGACTCAGGGACAATGTGAGAGAATGCACCGAGCTCAAAATATGCATGGATATCTGGAAATTTGCGGTTTTTATAGCTGAAAGCAGTTGAAAAGCTCCAGACGAAGTCGTTTGGTCTTTCCAGGTCCTACTTAAGTAGCAACACTTGCTTTGTGAGTTGTAGTCGGCAAAATTAGAAATAGATTTAATTCGGCAACAACGTCAATTTGCAGTTTTGCCGCTTGAAGTTGTGCTGTCGTCAAAAAAATCGGTTCCATAAGAACGCGTGTAAATAAAATTTGACAGATGCTGACTGTCGCTCGCTGTCGTCTATGTAGACACAGTATCACGACGAATCGGTTAAATACGCATTGCGGGAACAACAACAAACAGAAAGGAGTATTTACATATGTATTAAATAAGTATATCTACTATGTAGTCATTACAAAAGCGAGAGAAAATTCCGCATTGCGGTTCAGTTATAAGTAATAAGGCAAATTTAAACCGCTTTGCACTTACAAGTGAGTGCACGAACGTGAATGACAATTTGAATTCATACACCCACCAAAAAATTCGATCCGCATCTAAGGCTGTAAAGAGTATCAGATGGAATGGAGTTTGGCCATTTGAAATATAAATGTTTGGGGGTTCATTGGGGGGTGATTTTTGGTAATTTATTCGGTCTGGTGAATTTTCTTCTTACAACGAATGCTCGACATTCGGACTTTAAATACCAACTATAAATGCCGAAGATATAATCCAAAGTATAAAATTACTTTGCAAGCAAACTTAAGACTCAGAGGTGGGCGCCGAGCATTTTTTTGCTTGTACGCAGGTATGGGTCCACATTTACCTATAATTAAAACCTATTTCTCATAAATTTCAGCAATTTACTTAATATTGTGTTAAAGTGTGATTTGTTAAGAAGTTTTTAATTTAAAAAACAAAAAATATATTTATTAAAATTTTATCGGATTTCTGAAAGATATGTGACAGGATGAGTCTCAAAATTTCGAGATCACTTTTTTATTTTTTATAGATATTTTTCGGGATGTTTTTTATGTAATCCCGAAGTTTCGGAATCATTTTTTTATTTTTTATGGGGATATATTTCGGGATATTTATTATGTAATCCCGAAATTTCGGGATCCCTCTTCAGTTTTATGGATATTTTTCGGGATATTTTTTTTATTTATACTCGAAATATCGGAATCCCTTTTCAGTTTTTTTTTGGATATTTTTTATGGAATCCCGAAATTTCGAAACAACAATCTTGTGCGCTGTCATTCTTGGTTTGACTACATTTATTATTACACTATTTTACATATAATACACAAGCAGCGTAATCCTGTATGTATAAGTAGATTCGTAAGTCTGGCTGTGCTATGCATGCTATGTTATGTACAATCGATCTTAACATTTCAGTTTGAGTTGAATTACTAACATACAAACATATACACAATATACCACTATGCGGATAGGTGAATCTATTTTCAGTGCCGGCAACTATTTAAAGTAAAATTTACTTATGCAGTAGGAAGGTAATTAGAATATTTGGCACGTACGTAGTTCTCGTTATGCACGATTTACTGAGGCACACTTCCCTATAGCTCGACAGCTTCCGTCTTCCCATCTTCCTATCTTATAATTTAGAGACATGTACTTATTTATGTATGTATGTATGTATGCCCGATTGTGTGTAAGCAAAAGCATTCTTTGAATTGTGGGTAATTGAATCAAGGTTGATTGGAAATTTAGTGCACGTGTCCTCATCCACCTACTGCAACAAATTGTTTAGCTGCTGTCTTCATATACAGAGATACATCTTTATATTTTAGTATTTAGATATATATATATACATACACGCAAACATACATACATTTGCGCTTAAAAGTAAATCCATAGTTGGATGAACCTTGACTGTCAATTAGGCGAAGCTAATGTCAATTTCGTCTTAGTAGATTTTTCATTATTACTCTACTTCCGTGAATCATTAAATAGCAAGCGAGTTATAATAAATAGAGTACTGACAACTCTATTACCCTTTTGGGGATACAATTTAGCTTAAGCTAAGGAAAATTAAGTAGATGCTGAGTTTACTGAATTTGCTAAACAGGCCGCATTTGCTGAAATTATTTGTCATTTCGGTGGATTTGTAAAGGTGCTTCGCCCTATAGGGTGTAAATTAAGCCGATTTAATATAGTCGGGGCGATGTATATAGTATATATAATTGGCGTTTACACCTTTGGTTGGGTTTTAAGTCGCGCTTTTCCTTCCATTTGTTTTATGCGTCTTGAAGCTTTTTCGAAAAATGTAGAGACTTGTAATTTTACGCAACTTCCCAATGGTAAATGGTTTTTATGAGGAATTTTTTTATGATAGGGACGATGGAATTCACAAATAAGCCGACATGACGTAAGCTTTGGTCACTCATAGAGGGGCTATCAGGCCTTTAAGAACTTCATCTATGCATAAATTACTTCACAACAAAGCTGAATCTGAGAAGTAGGACAGGTTAGATTAAGACAAACGGTCTGTTCTTTAAAAGAGTTTACCCAGTAAAGATTTCCACAGCGCACTCTCTACACATTCTTATACTACAACGAGTCATTAGCGAACTCATTGAAT
Source organism: Anastrepha fraterculus (assembly GCA_037575425.1). Classification (NCBI taxonomy): domain Eukaryota; kingdom Metazoa; phylum Arthropoda; class Insecta; order Diptera; family Tephritidae; genus Anastrepha; species Anastrepha fraterculus. The sequence continues at coordinate 15,007 of JAYXIM010032997.1, forward strand.
CCTCCCAGCGAGGTAAAATGGTTTCTCAAAAATTTAGAACAAACTCCTCGAAGTGCCAGGTATTTTCAAAGGAAGTGCTGCAGGGCCTACGCACCAACCATGGTTATGACGGCGGCTTATGTTGGGGATATATAAAAAAAACAAAAATCAGCACAGCCTGCGCTTATTTTACTTCGTTGCCGTCTGAACAACGACTGATTGCACGCGTGTGTGATTACGTGTGAAAACAGAGGGCAAAATTTTCTTGCCGTGTCCTCGTTGACGTGGCAGCCAAAATTACTCTCACAATTTTGATTCGGATGTCGAAACCTTGTGATTTATTATCCTTGATAGGTAGGTAAAATGAATGCCAGTCCGGCATTCCTAAAGTAGTACTAAAGCGCCGTTGTGATACCATTGCGAGACCAACGGGCAAATATCTATAGCCAACCAGATCTGCTGATGTAATGGAGAAGGTTGCAGGGATTTAGTTTGGAGCACTGGTCCAGGCTGTCGAGAAAAGAAGCACCTAGTGACCTTAATCGTCTAGCAGCCAAACACAATACCAAGTTGAGAAATTGTCTACAGTCTTCTTCTTTGAAACGTCCCCACAGCTATTGCAACGGGTATTAATTGGTAAATATAGCTTTTCCGCGTGTGGGCCGGTCGTCTCACAACCGATAAACAGAGCTATGAATTTGTAAATTGAATGACGAGGAGTCTCCAGAACTTTCTGCGTTCTGCGTTTATTGTATAGGGTTTTTCAATTGGCGCGGGTCGATTTTGGCGCCCTGTGGCAGCCATTTTGTTTTGGTGACATCTGTCAAATCTTTTGTTTATTATTCAGTTGTTTATGCCAAATCATCATGGCAAGTTACACGATTGAACAGCACGTTCAAATGACAAAATTTTATTATTAAAATGAGTGTTCATTAACGCAAACGTTGCGCGCATTGCTCCCATTTTTCGATAGACGTGGTGGCCCCTCCAATTTCTTATGGCCCATATTGAACCATATGGACCTAGACGACATGTGGTTCCAGCAGGACGGCGCTACGTACCACACAGCAAACGCCATTTTATTCCATTTCAACATCTACCCGCCCTTATTGAAAAACCCTATACTTGGGTCATAGAGTTTTCAAAATAGCACACGAAGAAATGAAGCTCCATGTCTTCTGCGCTTTCCTGAGAAATAACTTGTGCCATTCCCTTTTAACAACAGTCAGGGGGATGCCAATGACCGGGTAGAAGGTCTCTGAGACCAAATCATTTCCTTCTATGTTCCTATGTTCTGGAACCCACATCTGAGAAATGCTTGATGCAAGCCGTAGAGAATTGATCTCCTCCTTATAGGAGTGGACCAGTTTTTTTCTGCACCGTGGTGTCGTCAGAGCCTTTATCGCGGCTGGACTATCAGAGAAAAATTGTATATCTGCCTCTCTCCTACGTTTCTGAAGCATTCTGCATGCACGCAGGATCTCACAGACACTTGCAGTTTTCGGTAGTTTTAAGGAAATATATAAATTTGCTGTTTTAGTGAAAATCCCTGCCCCGACTCACGATTCCTACTTGGAATCGTCAATGATGACAGAGATACCAGCATCGATATAGGCTTTTACCTCGTTCCACTCCTACCTACTTGAAAAAGTTGCCCTTGGCGCTACCCTAAAACTTCAGAGAAATATGGTGTTAATTGCCCAAAAATGCTACCATGAGAGATAGCCTCAAAAGACCAACCTCCTTTAACCTGGTGATGCCAATAAAAAGCAGTCATTTGTACCCTAGTCAATTCAGTGATATTATAGCTTTTCCCTTGAGTACCCATTTTTGCCGAATATAGATTTACAAATTTCGAAAGCAATGCTAATCACTCCAAGATATTTAAGTTCCGTTGAAAGCGGAAGAATGTGGCTATTTAATCTGGGACGTCTGAAGTGAGGGAATTGTATTTTCTGGTAAATAGCATAAGCTCCGTTTTATCAGAGTTGACTCTGAAGCCACGACTGGCAGTCTAGCGACTCAGTACAGCCGATTACCTTTCCAAGATCTTAATCATGACTGAGGGAAACGATCCCGATATCATTAGAACCAAGTCATCAACGTATGCTACTTCCTTAACCTCGCCCTTATTTGGCTTAGTCAGAACTTCGTCAATAGCAGCTAGCCATAAGTTAGGCGAAATAACACCACCCTGCCGCATTCTCTGTGAACACATATAGTGGCTTTAGCCCCTCCTGCCACTGCATTAATTTCCCTACAGCCTAGCAGAGACAGATAGGCCTTCCCGCCTCTAGTCTGTCTAACGAAGTGACAATTGACTCCGGCCTAACATTATTAAAAACACCCTCTATATACACAACAAGGGTGGTTAAGTTTTAAGGACCGGTGTTGATTTTGAATAAAATACAATTTTTTTAAAGAAATTATTGTCATTTCTCTTTATTATGATAATATTAGCATAGCTCAATTACGCATGGAATAAAATATCGGCCAAATGGCCGCCGTGGCCTCTGCGGCACACCTCCATCCGATGGTACAAATTTTCGATTACGCTGAGGCATAATTGAGGTTCTATGCCGTTAATGTGCCGAATTATCTCATCCTTTAGCTCTTGAATTGTTGCTGGCTTATCGACCTACACCTTTTCCTTGAAATAACCCCAAAGAAAGAAGTCCAACGGTGTCAAATCACATGATCTTAGCGGCCAATTGACATCGCTGTGACGTGAGATTATTCAGCCATCAAATTTTTCGCGCAAAAGAGCCATTGTTTCGTTAGCTGTGTGACAAGTGGCACCGTCCTGTTGAAACCACATATCGTCCACATCTATATCTTCCAATTCGGGCCATAAAAAGTTCGTTATCATCTCACGATAGCGAATACTATTAACAGTAACTGCCAGACCGGCCTCATTTTGGAAAAAATACGGCCCAGTGATGCCGCCGGCCCATAAACCGCTCCAAACAGTCACTCTTTGTGGGTGCATTGGTTTTTCGGCAATCACGCTTGGATTATCATTCGCCAAAATGCGGCAATTCTGCTTATTGACGAACCCACTGAGGTGAAAATGTGCCCCATCACTGAAGATGAAGTGCGCGATATGCATTTTGATTTGAACGCCCGTTTTCATAATAAGCCTGAATAACTGTAACGCGTTGTTCTATTGTGGAACCTTCCATGGTTCGAATTGAATTAGTCTGAAATTGAAAAATGTTAAATGAAATGCAAAAATAGCTTGAAGTTTAGGTGTGGTTTACATTTAATATCGGTCCTTCAAATTTAACCACCCTCTATATAAAGGCGGCCAAAGTGAAATGTCTGTGAAAAAACCATTGCAGGGCAAGCAATTCACTCTTAGTACAAGTACTTCTTCTAATTGTGTGACTTGGCTCGTCAACTGGATTATTATTTGAGTCAACGCAAAAAGTAATAGCGTAAAGTTTTTATTTTAAGTATTTAGTTTGAGTACAGTTCTAAAGTTTCAAAACTTATATATTTTTATATTATTTGAGGTAGTAGAATTCAAAACTAATTAATAATATGTTTTTTTGTATGCACATATACATACATATGAAAACAAAGAGAGTTCATATACTACTCTACTAAATTAAATCCTTGTTTGTTTGAAAGCCATGAAAATATGTACGTATATAACTTTTTTTCTACTTTTCTTACCACCGTTTCTTTTATTTTATCCGGTATGTGCAAGGCCCTTGCCATGTATGTATATGTATGTGTGTACATATTTGTCGTACTTGTAAGTAGTAAAGTTTTTCTCATTGTCACGGTATACTTTAAGTCAATGGTGCCCTTGTGCTTTCTTTTAAGGCTTACTGACCCACGTTTAGTGTGTGCCACAACCCCTCTCCCCGGCACGTACGCAAAACTTAAAATACTTTGAATGGAAATTTTTTGTTCTTCGATATTTGTTTGGTCTATTACACTTTTACTGCAAAAAAGTCAAGAAACTTTGTCCATGAATTTGTTTTCTCTGCGGCAGTCTCTTTCGCGTCTTTTTGAAGTTACCTCACTACTTATTAAACATCAGCGTATGTCCTTTATGAGGAAAAGAAAATAATCATATAACTTTGGTTCTTGTGTATATTTATTTTGCTCCTACAGGAGAAAGTAAAAGTGTGGTCAATCAAAAAAAAAAAAAAAAAAAAATAGTAAAATTTAAAAAAAAATAAAAAAATAAATAATGAATAAAAATTAAGCTACTTTCTTGCCTAATTAAAATCAAAAGAATGTTCGTTCTTAGTTACCATAAGTTCAGTCTTAACTAAAATGGCAAACTTAATAAAATGTAAGTTGATTCAGTTTAGTTAGTTTTAGCTTAGTGTTTATTTATTTTCGGTTGTTATACGTTTACATATCCCAACCCATATCAAGGTGAAAATAATTTAAGTCTAATCAATAGTAATGGGCGGCTAAAATCAAAAAATTGTCCATCTCAAAACGGCAGCTATTTTTTCTTACGTAGCTCGATTTGCGGCCGCCGTAGCGGAAAGGGTTGGCGCATGATTTCCATTCGGTAGTGGTCGGGTTCGAATTTCCGGGTGTGTTTCATGATGATGAATTATAGTAAAACTTTTTCTAATAGCGGTCAGCCCGCGGCAGGCAATGGTAAACCTCCGAGTGTATTTCTTCCGTTAAAAAGCTCCTCATAGAAATGAAAATAAAAGAATATCTGCCATGCAGAGTCGACTTAAAACTGTAGGCCTCTCCATTTGTGGAACAACATCAAGACGCACACCAAAAATAGGAGGAGGAGCTTAGCCAAACCAGTATCCGATTCTTCGCTGCTGGGAGCCGGAAAGGCCTAGTTTCCAGTTTCCCTTAAAGCTTCCATTGTCCCTCACGACGAGTATGTGTGATTGTTTTTTTTGGTTTTAAAGATGAAATTGGTTGGAGTGAGCCGGAAAGGCCCAGTGTCCAGTCTTCCTTGAAACTGCCTATGTCTCTCAATGATAAGACCGTACTGAAAACCGCAATGTCTGAGATTCCGTTGCCTTCGGGGACGGACTCTCGTGTGATATGAGGTAATTAAAATAGTGCAGACTTGAAGATGTTTTTTTCTCAATCGTGTGTGACCTTCATTTAGAAGCAGATTTCAGGCTAGATTATTGGGATGGTCTTCTAATTATAAAATTTAAATCGCACATCACTCAAGACACTAAAAGTCTTATTGATCGAATTCTACTTTCTACGCCCCTTAGAGAATAGACTTCACACGCTTCTCTTTTTTGAACACCAATTTGAGTAGTGTTTCTATAGGTAGCTGTATTTTTATTTATAAAATTTCGTTTTATTTTTAAATGTCCATACGTGCCCCTTTTCAAAAAAAAAAAAAGCTCAAACTGTCACAAAACTCAAAGCGGACATAAAGTCTTTTACTAAATCTTTATCCATTTTATGGGAGAAAAATTGCTTTCTCGCCGTTTACTGGTACCATTGGAACTATAAAATTTACAACAAATATACTGGAACTTGTTTAGTTGCAACTGCACAAGTATGTATGTACGACCACTACCACCACTATTTACAATAATAAAAATACATACAATTTCAAGTGTCAGGAGCATAACAACAAATAAATATCCTTGCGAGTATAGTAAATTCATTTAAAATAAATAAATTGTACAAGCTGTTGATAAATGACACTGATGTGTGGACGCTTGTTGTATTGCAAAAGGATGAATGACGACTCGAATGCATGAATGAGTGAGTGAATGAATGGATGGATCAACGGAATGGTTGGAAATAATGTTACCGGGACTTGTGAGCGATAGTAAACAATACTTGAAAGAGCACAAGAGCCAAAGCACACAGTACGTGAGTATGGTTTGTGTGCATGTCTTACTCACTCGACGACGCCTTACATGCACGTACCTATACATCTAAATATAGCACACAAAAACAGAAGTCCCCTGTGAGTGCATGTATGCTGGCATTTGAATGAGAAATGCAAGCAAAGAAAGCGCATTTACAGTTTTTAGCATTTTTAGCGTACTCACGTTTACAAATATACTTAAGGGAATTGCAAATATGCTACTTTGACACAAAAGTGTAGTCAGTCACACATATATGCAAGCACCGCCATGTAAACATGTGTGCACTTACTCACTCCCATACATATGTACACTATTTGTACGAGGTTTATGGAGCGAAATGGAGTGATTTGCACAAAAAAAAAACGCAAACCAAGAACAAAAATGGGTGGTGTGATTCGAGAACTCCCTTTAGGTTATCGATACAAGCACAGGTGAATAAATAAATGTGTATGGAATTGTAGTTTGGTTTAGAACAGGCAAGGATTAGTTACTCAAAAGTGCATAAGTGTCTAATATTGACGATGAATTTGAAATGGCAAAATGCTTCTGAGCCCACTTTCGGGCTTAATTGAATGTATGATGATGGGATTTTGTACAGCTTGGCAACAAGTGTTGAATGAAAGGATATGTGAAGAAGAATGTAAAGAAAAAAAATATTTGTGATGAATGCAGAAACAATTTTTAACATCTTTTTTTGAAGTGAAGTGCACGACAGGTGGTTGAGTTGAATCGAATAAAACTTCAGTTGAATTTGGCTTAATCGACTTGCGGAAAAGTGAGTTCCTCCATAGGGTTTTAACATTTTTTTTCTTTATCAAACTACTAATGCAGCATAACTTTTGAGCTTCGAAGCCAAATTCGAGAATTAGATGTTTGAATAAATACCGTGAGCGTCAAAATAAAGTATACACCAATTATTTGCAAGTTTTAACTATTTTTTTTTTTGTAATTTTAGTTTTATTTTTTACCACAACAAGAATCATATAGGGCAAAGTTTCGAACTTGGTACACAATTTGTAAAAATTCGGCAATTTTCATCAAAATTTCAAACCTTTTACTAAAGCGAATCTATTAAGGGGAGCCTGCTTCAGAGGTTTCAAAAAATCGATAAATGTCTTCTCAAACTATCCAAGAATGTGTCCTCAAAATGTCAGAAGCAAATTCATAATATTTTCGGAGTTACAGAAGAAATTGTGAGCAAGAGTCGATCAGGTATACCTACGAGCGGCCGGATCGCTCGAAGTGCGTTTTCTCGGTTTTTTAATTTTACGATTTTTCCTAATTGGCGGGAAAGATAGGGAAAAAGTTAAACGTCCTATCGAAATGAGATAACATTGACTGTATTCGGAATTAAATTCTCTCCTAGTTGAACCTAAAAAACCTTAAGTAAGTTATGATTAACCCACTTTTTAAACAATCTAAAGTGAATTTGTTTATTCCAAAAAAATTATTTTTTTTAATTAGCGAAAAATTGTTGAATTTCTCACTTTTTGTTTAATTTTCTTGGTTTAACTAGAAGCTATACTATATTAAAATAAAATGTTTTTTGGGTTTTTGGTTTCAGATGAACATTGCGACCTGCATCTTTCCCGCCGGACGACACATGCACACCCGAGGCGCCTCGGCAAAATGCTTGTACCAGGCATAAGATGACATTATATGTGAATGAAAAATTTGAGAAAACTGTTGAAATATATAACAATAAAATCAGAAAATTTCGTTTCAATCGAATATCTCTTTCCTTCCCAAATGAAATCCACGAAAAAATCGATTTTTTGAAGCCTCTAAAGCAGGCTCGCCCCTTAAGGGTGGTGTTGGTAAATCAGCTGAGTTGCTTTTTATTTTTTCTTTTGCAGTGTCCATGTGGCTGTCAGCCCAGAATGAAACAAGGTCGGATTAATTTTTTGATTTCTACTTTGCCCATACTTTTCTTTGACAATTAAACGTACAAAACATTGTTGATGCTCTAGTGCTACCACCTTTAAAGAATGCGCCTTGCTTTTTGTTCAGAATTTATAGACACTTTTCGGCTATTTCATTAATTTTGGTATAGTAGAATGTATAGAAAATCACACTAATTTTTGAGAATTTTTTTTCGGTCGCGGTGTCGTGCATTTTCCTTATTTTACGCCTACTCTACATTCTTTTATATGAAAGAAAACAACCAACGCCGTCAGAATTTATTGGTTTGGTTGTAGTTTTGATTGAAAAGGCATTTACAGAGTCATTAAAATGAAAAGTGCACTTTTTAAGGGCTGAGATGTTTTAAAATGAAATATATAACTCAAGTACTATGTCAAGTAGACTTTTTCAAAGGAGTGTTTCCGTAATATTGAGCACCATTCTCATTATTCAGAGCTGCTACAACACTGCATCACACAATCGAACATTTTTCAAAATAACTAAATTCCGCCAAAAGCCCATATTTCAGAGGTTGCAGACATACTATCTTTCACCGTTTTTGAAGTTTATGTAGTAAGTTATGAACATTGTTTTGGTGGTTCAAAGTTTTTTCCTTTCTAGGACGGAATGGCAAATGAAATCGAAAGCAGCCTTGGCCTCACAAACAAACTTGAAGAATTCTACCCAAGGCAGCTCGCTTTGTGTCTAGTTTCGTTTACTTACTTTTGGTGGTGCTTTCAGCTTTGGTTACTTTGCCAGCTTTGTTGTTTTTTTATTAAACTCAATAATAGAACTTTTGAATAAGCCCAAAAGGTTATTCAAAACAACAAAAGTTACGTTTTCTACGTTTTGAGTAGATTCGATTTTCACTCAGTAATCAACCTGAAAAAACCTGTGATTATGTGAGTTAATGCTTTTGTTGCATAAAACTTGAATATTGGTTAAAAATAAATTAAATAAGTATAAATTAAATTATTGGCGCGTACATTTCTCTTCGGCCGAGTTCATTCATTTATTTGTGGTGTTCTTCTTGATGTTGCAAATAGGGGGACCTACAGCTTCAAGCGGACTTTTTAAGCAGAAATACACTCATATTTGACACTTGTAAACTAGACAGCTGCAGTATAAATTATAAAACATTTATTTCTTAACAAAAGAATTTACAATAATCTTGTAAGCTTAGCAAAGCTAGCAATCGAGGCCATCTCCAAGCAGGTGCATTTGAAAAGAACTCCCATTAACCAATTCTAATCGGATGAAGGTGAACTTCACACTTAATTGCTTTTTACTGTTAACTGCTCTGTTCGCTCTCACAGCAGTCGACTCACACTTGCATAGTAACTGCAAGCGATGCGCATGATCTTTGGTGTTAACTGCTCTGTTCGCTTACACAACAGCCGACTCACACTTGCATTGTAACTGCATGGGATGTTTTAGAGTCGTATGTGTATGATGTGCGCTAGTTGGACAGCAGAGAGCATGTTCGTTTACGTAGGTGACCAGCAGTTGTTTCTGCTTAACTTATACAAGCACACATGCAATGGAGAGTAAAGAAAGTAATTTTATTTTTATTACTGCTGCGCTCAAAACAATGCCAACTTCGATTCTAAAAGTCATCCTGCATTTATTGCCAATTGACCTATATTATAGACAACTAGACACGAAAGCGGCGCTGAGATTGAAGGAATCATCGATGCTCAAGACAAACACCCAATGACACTCAAACATACCTGGGGCATGCCTAACACCACTGACTTTTGTGACTCGGTGAATACATACTTAGACAGGTCTTATACAATCCATTTTGCATCCAAAGAGGACTGGGAAAATGGTGTAATAAATAAGGAAAACGGGGTCCGAATATATACTGATGGTTCAAAACTAAATGATCAGGTGAGAGGTAGTGTATATTCCGAAATTATAAGCACCAATATATGTATCCTTTCACTTGCCTGCTCATTGCACCATCTTTCAAACTGAAATCTTGGCAATCTCTGAAAACCTTTGGCGCTAAATATAAGCATAGTCACAGTTAATGAAATTTTCATTTCATCCGGTAGTCAGGTAGCTTTAAAATCACTTTGATAGGAGTAAATACTCACCTAAGACAGTAAAACAAATTATTAGGTGCGCAACTAAGTTCCCGCTGTTCGTCAATAGATGCCGCTATCACTGTGTCCTAGTCGATTCTAACATAACCTAAACGTGATAAACCAACACATGGTAAACAAGCTGCTTCCACACATTAGTTATAGTTTTGGTTTTGTGAAAATGTCTGATTTTGTGCCGAATAATCGTCATTTGCGGGAAGTGTTGATTCGCCTCTTTCATTCGAAAAAAATGGCGGCTGAAGCGCGTCGAGAGCTACAAAACGGTTTATGGAGAGGTTGGCTTTAAGTGAAACAACGTGCCGAGATCGGTTCCGTCGCTTCAAAGACGTTAATGTTGACGACGGTCCGCGTGAAGGAAGGCCAAAAACCTTCGAAGACGCTAAATTGGAGGTATTGCTCATTGAGGATCTGTGTCAAAATCAAGAAAAGCTTGCTTCAGTATTAAGAGTTAACTGCCAATCCATTACCAAGCGATTGCATGCTTTGAGAATGATTGAGTTAAAACAAAGGGATATTGAACATCGTTTTTTCACCTGTGAACAACTGCTCCAGCGGCAAAAAAGAATGGGTTTTCTTCATCGCATCATGACGGGTGATGAAAAATGGATTCCGTACAGCAATCCAAAGAAAAAAAGTCATGGGACTGCCCGGTCATGCTTCTACGTCGTGGTCTCAGCCGAACATTCACACTACGAAGGTCATGCAATGTATTTGGTGGCACCAAGTTGGTTTTATTTATTATAAAGTGTTTAAACCAAGCGAAACCATTACTGGGGATCGGTATCGACTTTAATTAATGCGATTGAGCCGAGCACAGCGCGAGAAGCAGCCGCAATAGGCGGGGAGGCATGCAAAAGGGATTCTACAGCATGACAACGCTCGGTCTCACGCTGCCAAGCTCGTTAAAACCTACCTGGAAACACTGAAATGGGAAATTCTATGCCACGCGCCATATTTTCCAGACATTGCGCCGTCCGATTATCACCTGTTCCGATCGATGGCACATGGTCTAGCTGACCAGCAGTTCCATTCATATGAAGACATCAACAAATGGCTTGATCC
>JAYXIM010032998.1:0-25483 GCA_037575425.1 Anastrepha fraterculus
GCCCTGAAAAAGCTCCTCTTAAAAACCCGTTTGCCGTTCGAAGTCGGGTCAAGTATATACAAGGTGGCGCACTTGTTTCATTACATAAGAAAAAAAAATGATTTTGAGTGATACAAATTTTTATTTTGAACTTTACGTGCTCCATTATCAGTCTGTTTGTATACTGCAGCTGCCAAGTTCACAAGTGTCAATTCGATTGCAAAAATTATAAATCCTCAAATAGGGTGATAAAATTTCCACCATTTGAATGCTCATTCATTAAGCATTTTCATGACAGCTACCACTTTTGCTTCGCTCTGCCAACAAATCCTTGAAATCCATAAGCGTAGCCCGCATAAACAAATTTTAATGCCAATTTAATTTCCGGTGTCAACAAAACTAACTCGCCTCAAAACTCGTCAGGCAGCCCTCAAATCATCACACAGTCGACTCAGTGACTCATGCACATCGCATACATATGGACATATTTAAATATTAAAAATAAATATCGTATATGTATGGACGTGTGCAAGTGCGTAGCAGCTCAACAACCACTTCATGGGAAATCCCACCAAACCAATCCTTTCACTTAATTATTCACATATGCACGCTGTTGCTGAAGCGATAAGGGCTGCTGAGCGAGTGCAAAATGAGACAGGGGAAAACACTGTGAAAACTAATCACGTGCGGCAGGCAACACGTGTCAAACACGCAGTAAATGCAACACGCGCGAGTGATAGGCGTGGAGGGCTCACAGAAGAGAAGGAGGTCTCGACATAAGATAGGGTGAAAAATTGAATAGAAAATAAAAACTTGAAAGGGTGTAAGTGGGATGAATGAGCGGAGTAGTGGAACTAATAGCAAGGAGGTACTACTTATTAATGAAAAAAATAAATAAATAAATAAAAACAAACAAAAAAAAAACGATAACTATCCATGAAGGCGAGGAGTGTATGAAATGTGGCAGCACGGGAGTGTTATCAAATTTACTCCGCTGCAAAATTATAGAGCGGCCACATTTTCACTTTTTTTCATTAAGTATTTTTTTGTTTTCAAGTGATTTTTTTTAACAATTACTTTTAAACTATTTTTTTATTTTAATTCTTTTCTTGCATTTTTTCTAATTATTATTTTTCAATTACTATCTTTTTAAGCATTATTTTTAGAATATTATATTTTAATTATAATTTTTTAAATACTATTTTTTATTTTTTTATTTTTTTATTTTTTTTTAGAATTATTTTGAAGTTTTTTTATTATTTAATTATTATTTTCTTACATTTTTTAAATATTATTTTTATTTATTACATTTTAATTATAATTGTTTATTTACCCTTTTTTAATTATTATTATTTTTATTATTTTTTTTGAATTACTATTTTTTATTATTATTTTTAATTACTTTTTTTTATAATTTTTTTCAGAATTATTATATAGTTTTTGTATTATATGCTTTTTAATTATTCTTTTTTGTAATTGTTTAATTATTAGTTTTTAATTTTTTTTTTTTTTATTTTTTTTTTTTTAATATCTGTTTTTAATTATTCTTTTCTAACTTTTTTTGAAACTCTTATTTCTTGTTTCTTATATTTTATTTATTATTTTTATTTTTTTTATTATTTTAATTAATTGTTCTTCTTTTTTAATGAATTGTTCTTAACTATTTTTTTACTAATTATTTTCTTCAATAATTTATTTTTTTACTTTTCTTTAAACATTTTTTCTATTATTTGATTTTGTCTTAATTATTTTTTATATTTTTTTAATATTTTTTTTTGTTTTGATAATTTTTTTGTGAACAATTTTTTTTAATGAGTAGTTTTTAAATTAATATTTTTTAATTATTTTTAATATAATATTTTTTAAATAATTTTATTCTTGTAATTACTTTATTTTATTAATTAGCATATTTTTATTGGTTTTTGTAATATTTTTTTATTTTTTTAACATTTTTTTTTGTTTATTATTTATAATACTTTTTTTTTAATTTTTATTGTGTTATAATTTTTTTATTTTTAATGTTTTCTTTCCATAAAATCATATAGTTCATTCTATAACAAAGCATGGTGATTTAAGCTGGAAACATTTTCATAAAAATTTAAAATTTTTTCAACAGAATTTAAAAAGAAAATCTGGCTACGTAGTTTTATAGCCCATTAAATTCCCACAAAATTTTCGTTGATTTTGAAAAAAATATTAAAATTTCTCGCATTCTTTATACAGAGAAAACAAGCAACAGGGCAGGAAAAGAATTATCAAAAAGAAGAGAATTTTGATCCATTTAAAATTTATGTTTTTTTTTTGCACTAAAATTAAATGGGTTACAAAACTGGTTACCCAAATTTATTTTTAATTTAGCGAAAAATTAAAACATTGAAAAAATGTTTTTTAATTGGTTTTCGGTCCACATACAAGTAAACCGGTGAACAATGTACATATAATCGATCGGATTCAAAATCAACTTGAAACATTAAAATATTGAAAAAATGATCTCCAGTTCCAAGTAAGCAGTTGCAGAATTTTTTAGGACCTGTTAGCTATAGGCAAGACAAGCTGTTGAGTTTAATATTTATTTTTTTGTTTTTATTTTGCACAGCAACCCTAGGCATCTATTGAAGAGCTGCATTGGAATGATTTGAGTTTTAGTTATTTTTACTGATGACCTTCAAAGGTATTTCTCCTACCCGATTGGATGTCGATTTTTTAAATTACGAATATTCCTTTGCGTGGTTGAACTGTTGCCATTATTGGCCAAATTCTTCACACCAGCGAATGCCTAATTTACGTGTGAAATGTATGACAGGGTCATCGATTACTTATGCGGTTTACTTTCTATGAAAAAATGTTGCCATTTCTCGCTGGAAAAACGCATGATTTCTTCTCTACTCAGAAAAGAGAACAAAACACTGCGAGTATGAGACTATCTTTGTCTGGAACACGCAGTTCTTAATATTAACGTCTTAAGAAGTCAAGCTGCTTTTTCAGGGCAATTAACTCAGAAAATGTGTCTCTTTGACTTCAATGAGTGTGGCATATCAGATAATCGAACACAGAATTTTATCGCCGGATTACACTCGAAGAAGAAAAACGTATCGAAGAAGAAAAACGTACTGGGTAATGAAAAGGCGACAAGCAACGAAATCGCCTTTAGTAGAAAACAGAGCATATTTTTGTTGTAAATTTTTCAGCTGAGAAAAGTATTACTCAAGCAGCGCCTTGCATACCGGGCATTTTATCAGCACACAGGAAGGAGCACAGCAAACAGGGTGTGGCAAACCAAGTAAGCACTTCCGGTAGATGCTGATAACTCTTCAATGTGACGAATGTATGTGAAAAACTGCGAAGGGGTTTGAATGAAATAAGCAAATATTCTATAAAGTATCACATTTCAAAGAAGTTTTTGATGCTTCAAGAAAAGTGCCAAAGTAGAAAATGTAATTGAAAGTGGGGGAAAACAAGAAAACATAAAATAAAAAATAAAAAAAAACGCAAACACACAACAACTCCCACACTACTACAAACCTGCTGCATTTATTCAAGTCTGCAGGAGATAAGTAATGTTTTCTCGAGGCAAAAAAAAGCAAAAACAACTCTGCAAATAGCGCACGTCCATAGCGCTTTGACAGCATAGCAACGTGTAGCCTGAGCGATGGATTGTAGCGCTAACAAGCTGGGTGCAAGCTGCACATGACTGACCATAAAATGTTGCAAGTTGTATGCGGCCGAGGGTGTTTGCGCTGTGTGTGTGTCTCAGTGCGGGAAATTGATAAACCAAGTAATTCGTTGGCCTGCCAGATAAGACCACTGAAACGGAAAATAGTAAGCAGACAGCGAGTGCGGCACTTCGTAATTCCAATGTTTCATACTTATTTAGGTATCAGCGTATATGTATGTATGTACGTATTTCCTTTCTTGCTTGTCAACACAATTGCATTGCAAACGCCCTCACATCCTTCCATGTGATACCTTCTTCACAGCTAAACAAACTTATCGCTGCAGTTTGATCGACATCAACTGCCAAGGCGCATGGCGAACCAAGGAGATGGATATGTATGTATGCACTTACACATACACACATACATAAATAAATGCGTGCATGTGTTGCACCGGTTTATCTGCTTCTTTAGTTATTTCTGGACAACCTCATCCTAATGTTTGTTTATTGATTTGGTGTTGTCATTGATATACAACAGTTTTGTGGTTTCGTTACGCTTTGAGCCAAATCAACAGCATCACCGCAAGCGGCTGCATGGGGATATATCTAGCCAAGTTATCAACGGTGTTGATATGAATGTCGCATGTGGTCGAGTGATGCGTGTTGCAAGCAAACCATGAACACACACATGCGCGCGAATTATGAGGTAGAGGAAAGCTTCTTTGCTGGAAATGAAACGAAAAGCGATACGCCATTTTGTAACTGGTGATTTTATAACTAGTTGTATAACTAGTTTGAAGTAAATGAGCATCACTTGATAAGTTTTGATTCAAAAATATTATTCATAATTTATATGACTCAAATCCCTTTCACTTAGGTGCAAACTCGCTATTTACAAATCGCTCAATCGACACGTGTTGACCTACCAGACGAGACCAGAAATTTGAAACATGAATCTTGCACAATGTGAGTGCAAAATATTGCGTAAAGTATTTGGCCTAATTCGCGAAGAAGATGGCGAGTACGAAATTAACACATTAAGGAGCTGCTAAGTCTCTGCAATGGCGAATATATTGTAAGATTTATCAAGTCTCAACGCATCGGATGGGCTGGTCACAGCATCTGCATGGTGCGCTGCTGGACTATAGCCCTTTATGCTCAAGACCCCGTGGCTAAACAAAAGCAATTTGGCTGCATATCATCACCGAGGACCTGAAAAAACTAGGCGTCAAAAGCTGGAAATCTCTAGCGCTGGATCGTGTAGAATGGAGGATGATTGCTGATGCAGCTAAAGCCCACCCGTGGGTGCAATGTCAAAAGCAATTTTAAGGCTAGTTCTGCATTCAACTTTCTTACCACAAAGTTAAAAAGTGTGCAACTTTTTGTTCATTTTCCATAAGTTCAGCAGGTCTTAGCTTACGTTGCATTTTCAATAGCACTTATCATAAATAATAGCTAACAAAATGCGTATTTAAATATCCCGCATAAGTGAAGGCCTGTCTGCCTGTCTGGATTTCAAAGTCATACACTTTAGATTTTTTTACTACAAATTTTTGAAAATTTATTAACTATCTCTTGTCTATTTTGACTAAATTTTGTGTAGTTTTTTCACAAAATCTAATATTGTAACATAATATAATAAATAATATAATAAAAGCTAACATTTGAAGTATGTTGTTGCTTGATAATAAACTATACTAATAAACTACAATTAACGAAAACAAAAAAAAAACCACAGTAAACATTGACTACAACTAAATACGCATCGAAGTAAAGCAAACTAGTTAAACAATTACTTACGTAGTAACTAGTTGCCAACTGGTTTCCAATACACGAGTTACATGTTAGTCACACAAGTAAGTAAGAACAAAAATTTGCGGATACTACCTCCAAACTCGTGTACCGATCAAGATTTTTCAGAATATCTACAACCTATTTTTTTGATAAATTTCACCAACTAGTTTCCACCACACTAGTTACACACTAGTAGAACAAGTAAGTAAGAACAAAAATTTTAGCCGTTAAGCACAAACTAACTACAACCTTGTGCACCGATCAAGATTTTCCAGAACATCTACAGCCCACTATTTTTGAACAATCGATGCTTAACCATTTCACATACCTACAGGGATTTATATTTCAGCAGTGTCCAACATATGTGACATGCTGCAATTTATATAATGATGTTGCAGTTCTTGCTGCAGCACTTTTGCTACGTTGCTGCCACTATTGCTGCTGCTGCTGCTGGCATTGTTCCTGCCACTTTGAGTGATTCACTCTGGGTCTCAGTGGAGGTTTTAATTTTGCCCATCTCACGGTAAACATCTTGCTACAACTGCAGCTTTTTATCTTTCCTGCATACTTCCTTCGGACTCAGCCGCTTGCTGGTGGAAGCATTAGAAGCAAAGAAAAGAAAATATAGCAAAAACTGTGTGGCATAAAAATTGTTTAGCAACTAAACCACAATGCGCAATGCTCCCCATTCGTCTGCGCGCCCTCTCCACGCCTGTTAGTCATTTTGGCTACTGTAAAATGCAATTTTATTGCTGTCAAGGGAATTTAACGCTTTCATGGTTACCCGAATTGACTAAGAACAATAGAGCATACGAGTATATGCCAGAGCTGAGCAATCCAAGACAAATACATACAGAGATATTTATACCTACATATACTCCACACGATTGCATGAGTATGAGGCTGAGGCGCGTTAGCTGCTGTTAGTGCTAAATGTGAGATAGCGCGGTTCGGAGCAACAATATAGCATGCAATGGAAAAAATATATTCATATATAAAAACATAGATACATATGTATGTACTGCATACAACAACCATTGTCAGTATGTGAATTTTTTATTTGTGTATATTTTTTTTTTCCTACTCTGCTCTAACGATGAAGTGTCAAGAAATTTACGCTCTTCCTGCAGTGGCGTCTTTGTTTCAACGCTTTTCGTAGGTTTCTATGTCTTTGTTTTTAATACTTTTTTATACTTTGTTTTTTTTTAAATATTATATTTTTCGTTTTGTTTCTTCTAACTGCATCTAACGTCTTTTGCTGCATCGCAGCGCTTTTGCTGCTTTCGTTAGAGTAATAAAACTTGAAAATTGATGGTTTTTAAGTGAATATTGACAGCTACCGAAACAATATAAATACACCAAAATGCTCCATTCCAGAGCGTAAAAAACGAAGGAAAAAAGCAGTATGTGCAAACAAAATACTACACGGAATAGCTATACTGCAACACAATTTGTTTAAGAGATTGTCTCAAGCAGCAGAGGAGGAAGTGTGAGCGATGCTTCACATTAAAGTTTGGGTTAGAAAATCTCTTAAGATACTGCAGACTTTTCAGACCTATGTGTATTAGTTTGGGGATAAAGCAATCCATTATTTTCTCTGTCGATGGCTGTAGTGATCGATATCTTGTGAAGTAGCGATCAAGTAATTTAAAGTTTATGCTCGTTATCAAGGTGATATTTCACACTGAAAAAAATTCGTTTGCTCTTTTTTGTTTGTTCCATTGAGTTGTGAGTTACAGTGTGTTAACAGTTGAAGTCAACAAAGAGAAAAATCAGAACATCTTACAGTTTTTCTTTGATAAAGGCGAAAATGCAAGCCCGGCTATGAATTGCAAATTGTGGATGGGTTTTATGCTGCCGTAACTATAACATTCAATTACGGACAATTTTGGCTTCTTCTCTTGCCATTTAGGAATTTTGATGTTAAAGGATAAAACCACAGAAATAATCGAAGTTGACCGGCATCGTAGCATCGCCCAGGAGCTAAAGGAGCTAATTAATCACCCTATCGGATTATTTATAGTTTTTGCAAATGGCATTGTATGCCAATCCAATATTTTTTACTTTGGGTTGTAAAGTAGACAGATTCAGGGAAGCAAGGAGCGTGTCGTAAAGGCCAAAATAAAGATATCCATCCCACAAAATCATTATTTTTACTTAGTAAGAAAATTTTTCAGAACCAAAATTTAATGATTGATTTTGCGCCGTCTTGTATACATATCGCACCCTAAATACAAAAGGGTCACAACTCAAAATGTACCTTCTGCTCAAATATGAACGAGACGTTATCAATAAAACGGTCGGCGGATGACATATGGCAAAAATAATTTTTTCGTTTTTTGGTAGGACTGTTATAAGCTTACATGGCAAATTTCAGCGTGATATGTCACATAGTTTGTTTTCTGTGCTACTGTAAACAAGTCAAGCTCGAGTGGGGAAAATTTTGAGTTGTGACCCTTTTGTATTTAGAAGCGGCGTAAAAATTCGTCCCATACCCACTGTTTTGTACCCTTTGACACAGGTTAAATCTATAGAAAGAAAATTAGGGCGCAGTTTCGTATAGCAAGATTGCCAGATTGCGGCCTAATATCTGATGTTTTACTATAAGAAAATATGATTTAGCGTCAGCTCTGGGCGTGCGTTTTTTCAACCGCTTTGCAATATAAACGATAAGCTTTGAGTCACCAGTTTGCTATGAAATAGGCAGTCCCTGCTAAATATCTAAGTTGTTTGGTCGCCTTCTACGCTAAATTTATAATTTGCCAAAGAATCAAATTCGTCCTTTGTGATGTCATACAGAGGAAAATCAGAGGGCGGGAAAGCATAACTAAAACCGAAAGGGGTTTACTGCTACTTTATAGAATACAACTCATTCGCTTTTTCGTTCGCCTAGCACAATCGGTGCAACTCTCAACAGATTTATCAAATAGTTTAAGAGAATGTCGCGGTCTTAACAACCATAACCAGGCTCGTCTCAATAGCAACAAGAGACCTCTGACCACAGACATTATTGAGCTCGAAAAATGCAAACTGTAAATGAGCGAACTCCAAACTTAAATTAACTCACTGCACGTCTCAGCAGCAATCGGCTCCAATCTGCCAGAGCTAGACACCAGCCACACCATGCTTTTCTATGAATCTCTCACCATTTGTTTTTCTATTTTTTTATCATATTTACTTTTCACGCTAAATATTTATTATATAAGTACATTCACATCTTTACAGCAATCGAATCCAAATTTAAAATTGAGCAATTTTTTGTTCTTTTTTTTTTTGTTCGGAGATTCACAAATACAACCTTCCATTACAATAATTGCACTTTGGGCTGCACAGCATTGCCATCATCTCAACTACGCTCAATTTAACAATGAAAAGGATAACTAAGATTTCGTGCAAAAAAAACACCTTTTATTAAAAAAATTAGAAGTAGCAGAAAAAGGCAGAGTTGAAAAGAATAAAACCTGTCACATAAAAGCGCCAAGTTGTTTGTAATTATTGCTATACTGTTAATGTGTTGTACTTTTTATTGTTTTTATGGTTAGGGGCGAGCGCAGCAAGGACGACGTTGGACTCTACTACACAGCTAGAAAAATGTTTCAGTTTGCTGTTGACGTCTAATGTTGTACGGTACGTTGCTCCGAACATTTGCGACTGCTGTTGAAAATGATGGCCCAGAGAGGGAGAAGAAGGTAGAGAGAGAGAGAAGTAGAGAGAACAGCGCTTGCTAGTAGGAACTTTTAGTTTATTTTACATTAATTATCGGATCCTGCCGTAAGGTAAAATGTGGCGCTTACTGAGATGAAGTCGTTTGAAAACTAGGCAGATGGAATTTATGCAAAGTAATGGAGAAGAGTAGCGCAAAGCGCAAATGACCAGCAGGTAACGAGCAGACATTTTATTGCAACGAAATGCCTGACTGCTAATTTCTTGTTTTTGCTTTTGCCACCGATTTTTTTATATATATTTTTTTTTTTTTTAATTTTTGCGCCTTTTCAAAACAGGAGTAAAGTGAGTGCACCCAGCGCAATGGAATTACAGCTAACGAGCCGTAAGTTTTTCAAAAAATTTGCCACTTTTACAAAATTTTTGCCCCGCCGCTGATATAAAGTGCCAAATTTTAGTTTGCTTCCCTTTGTTACTAATTTAAAATTTTCTCCCTTCACTTTTCATTTTCCAAGCATTTGTTTGCCATTAAAAATAATTTGATTTTCCTCTTTGCGAGACGCCCACTCTGACAAATATTATTTTTAATTGTTTGCCAGCAAATTGTAAGAAAAATATGCGCAGTCGAAAGGCGAAATGGGCAATCGAGAAAATTGTAACAAAATGTTTCTAAAGCTCAAATGGAACAAACCCATGTTATTATTATTAATGTAGTGGTACTCGTGTGACGCATTGACAGCCATTCGCTGCCTACAAATTGTATTAAAAATTCATGTTGTGTGCATAGTGCATTTGTGCATATGTATGTGTGTAGTAGTAAATTCCCCAAGCGCATGATATACAATACATGTGCAAGTATGTATGTATGTATGTATGTATGTATGTACGTATGAGTAAAACTTCGAGGGCTAGGCAGAATCTTTGGACGCCGAGTCGACACTGGATGTCGCATATTTCATTGTTAGATGCACTCGTACGTATGTTTCTAGGATTTGAGACCACATTTTGCTAAATAAATGCGTCATGGCTGTCAAAGTGAGTTATGACAGCTGTATAACATAATACCCCTTTGTGTTAGTAGTAGTGCCAAATAGCTAGTATTTACTACTATTACGTAGTAGTGGCAATAGTTGTATTTGTAGTGACGAAAATTCCCACGACAAACATTCTTGCATTGGAACTTTAAGGAAGCAGAAACTAAGCACATATAGGGAAAGCAACTAAAAGGATATAAAAAGGAAATATTTAAACTAAAATAAAATAAAATAGTAGGAAAAAATCACGGATAAACTCCAGCGTTGGCAAAGTGTGTATAGTAAGGATGTAAAACTTCAAGCAAGGCAATGCTTTTCAATGGACTGCTATGTAATTTCGTTGAAATGTTTTACAGTTAAGAGCTTTCCTGTAACATATGTAAAATGGATTGCAGCCATTATCTAGAGACATAGACCAGAAAAATATGCTTTGCTGCTGGAGGATGTAATCTGCTGGATGCCTAGCAACGCGGGCAGTCGCAGCGGCAACAATAGGAACATCACCGTGCTACGAAAAGAGGCAACGCGTGGTAGTGCTTGGCTAAAATATGGCATTCGATAATGTAATTTGTTGAGAGCAAATGTTGAATAAACTTGTAGCAACAACAAAAAGCGTGCACGTACCATATAAGGGAATTTACGCTAGAAGTAGAGGGTAAATATATTATTCAGGTACGATAGCGCTTAATTTCATTGTTATGTTGTTTTGTGCGTTTGTTGTTTATGCGATGTTATGTATACCATGTTTTGTTGTGCATATTTTGTGTCATGTTATGCTATGTTGTTATTGTTGTAATTGTGAACGAGACGTAAGGTTTAATAGCAGTTAACTTATGTTAGCTAAAATAAACTGCCTTCTCTTCTCTTTGGATAACTAAACAACTGGTGGATTTTAATTCTCGATTTCACTATGTTGTTATGCATTGTTATGTTGTTTTCCTTTATATAGCCTTATACTATGTTATGTTGTTATGTTATTTTATGTTGTGTTATGTTATGTTAGGTTATGTTGTTTTATGTTACCTGTGCTATGTTATGTTGTGCTACGTTATGTTGTCTTTTATTAAGAAATGTTATGTTATGATGCATTTTGTTGCATTATTTTTTGATATGTCAAATTTTCTTCTAACACTAAACCTGCCATGACGGGTCAAATTACCCATTTTATTTTATTTTTCATAATTAAATCGCCGTTTGCCTTCACAACTTTTATTAAAAAATACATCGAATGTATTTGCCAAGATTTACTCCTCTCTTGCTAATCGTTTTACCGAGAAATATATGTAATCTTAGTAATATTTATACATTTAACATTCTTTTGGTAGGAATAGGAATACATAAATTATCGGTAGGTTTAGTGCTAATAGCAGGCGCTCTTATTCGTAAAAGATGATTTGCCACTCGGAAGCGAAAGAAAAGGAAGAGCTCGGCCAAGCACCCATCAAAGGATGTTTGTTATGTTTTACTATGCTCTGTCATATTCCTTGATGATATGTTGTACTATGCATTGCCATGTTGTGTTATCGTTCATTTTATTTCACCTTATATTTCTGCTACTTCAACAATAAAATAAAAGAAAAACAAGAAGTATCTATGAATGTCTGTAGTAAGCCAAATGTTGTCAAGATATTTTATATCCTGTTTTTACGAAATTCAGCGCAAAAGCACCCTACATCTACCTATACTACCTTACACGAGTACTTACTACATACCTACATATGAATGTGACAGCTGAATGGAGAGGAAAGACGACTACTAACTAAACCATTAACACAATGCGCACGAACGAGTCTGCGGCCGCAGCAACAGCAGGAATCAGCAGATGGTGCAGCTAAATTAACCGGCAAAGCAAAGGACAAACTAAAAATGTTATAAAAATCGGATTTGTTGCAGTGAGTTGAGAGTCAGTGGAGAGGCATCGACGGCCGAAGGCATCGAAAAACGCGCAAAAAGCAAATATCATATCTATTGTTTTCGCAATTGGAGGAGGAGGAGAAGGGGGAGGAGGAAGTTCAAATAACTGAAGTAAAATTGGCAAACCATATGCTTGAGCATTTCTTCTGCTACGAGTACATCCTTCCGCACTCATTCACTGACTCCTTCACTCACTTATTTGCTTGCTGGTGTTCGGCATTAAAATTACCCTCTGCGTTATATGTGTGTATGTATGTGTGTGGAGACGTACGTGTGCATTTGACCATTAGTGGGTGAAAAGCGCAAATTGAATCACGTGACTGACCTAGCCAAAAGTCAAAGATTGTTGTAATTATCTTGCTATCTTGCCACAGCAATGATAATGTAGCAAACTACTACCACCACTACATATTTTAGTGATAAAAGTAGTCAGGCTCGGACAGTTAGATAGGTTAGATAGCAAATAACATATTTTTGGCGAAGACACATACATACGTATGCATATATGTAGTTATACATATATACATAAATGGCACATACGTGAAATGCTGCCAAATTTTTACACGACGCCAGCAAAAATTAATTAAGTTGGTTGTGTGACAATAAATGGTCGCCGGCTTATGAACGTACGAAATATAAATGAAAAAAAGATATTCCTGAACTGCTGTGGTTGTGATGCGCGACATTTGTAGCACAAATTACCTAGTTGCCCAGCTGCCTCTACCTCCTTCCCCACTACTTACCAAATAGAAAATATTAGCAAAAATTACATTGGCTGAATTAAGTGTTGACCGTTGGAGCGAAGATGCAATTTAACTAGTTTGAAGAGGTTTGTTGAAGTTTGTTAAAATTTATTTAAGTTGCCAGAAGTTGCTAAAGAAAACAAGTTTTAAAAAATTACAAAAAAAAAAATGTTTAGCTCACTGTGAAATTTACATGACGCTGCCCCTTCAGTGTTACCCCCTTTTGTTAAAAAGCGTTTTTTTTTTGTTTTTAAGGAAACAACTGATGTGGATTCACTACATAAATTCTATTTGTATAAGAATTTTCACACAGCCTCAGTTCGATGGATTTTATCATAGCCCTTCTTCAATGTTGTTCGACACGCTCTCAGCTCAATGACAAATACGCCAAGCACTATTTTACTTGCAGGTTTTAAACCCCGCATTTTTCTTGGCAGCAGATTTATGTATGTAAAAGTCGGCAAATGTGAGATCGAAATGATTAAACAAAAATTTACTAAGCATTGTGAAATAGAAATGATAGAAAAAAATTACAAAACATTCTTAAACATTTTTAAAAACTAATCCCAGAACTTGCAACCCCCACACGACTTTTTTGTTTGACATTCGATATTTTTTCGACTAATTACACAGTAAAGCGTAAAATGACACAAAATCATTGAGATAAGGGGAAAAATTAAAAGAAATTCATTCAAGTCTATGGTAACCAAGCCTTCGGCAGCTAAGTGATTGAGCGAATGAGGGTAAAAGGCAAAATATTGGTGCAACGCATGGCAACGTGTTGCTGTGGCGATGTGTAGGCTTGGGTCTGTATGTGTTTTTAGGGTCATACTGTTGGTGGTGGTTAATGGTTAAGGTTAATGGCCATTTGACAAGCATAGCGCAATTGATATGTTCCACTTCTCATTGCTTGTTGACTTTATTTGTTTAATGAGGAGGGCAAACGCAGACGAGAGTTTGTGTGAACTTACCGAAGATGCTTAGAAACGAATTCAATAAAAGTGGTAAGACTGACCGAGAGTTTGCACTCGACCGAATGATGCATATATGTATGCAAGGGGTAGGAGCAACCGTGCATTACTCACTAGGCAAACAAAACTAAAAAAAGTAATAAACAAAAATAAAATAATATAAAGCAAGAAAAAAATAATAAAAACAATAAAAAAATAATATAAAACAAAACACAAAATAATGAAAAACAATAAAAAATTATAAAAATTAATGAAACACCAAAATCAATAAAAAATTTAATATTTAGAAAGAATAAAACATTTTAAATTAAGAAAGAATACAAAAATTTTAAATTAAGAAAAAATAAAAAATTTTAAATTAAGACAAAAAAAATGTTTAAATGAAAAATAAAAATAAAAATTGTAAGCTAAAACAAGTTTCAGTTTCATAAATCTCGAAAAAGTGTGCATTAATGATGAATGAATTTCTTTTATTTTTTTTTTTAGCAAAAAATTTGATACTTGGATTAACATGATTTTTGTAGGAGAATAAACTATACTTCCAGAAAGAAAAGAATTAAATTAAATAATAAACAAATAAATTGGCAAAACGTGTTAACAAATCTATATATTTATTAAATGCACTCACGAAATAGTAAAACCCAACCACAAAAAAAAAAATTTATAAAATATTGAAATACTCACAAATCACTCAGAACAAGCCAAATCAGACAAAAAAAATGAAGAAGAATAAATAGAAACACAAACAAAGACACGGAAAGGGAAACGCAGCAATCAAAAGATAAGACGGAAGCTCAAGCAGGAATAACAAAAACAAAAAATAATAGTAAAAGAGAGCACAAATTTTATTCCCATTTTTGTATGCAAGAACATGAACATCAAAGCCAGATCTGTGTATATTTGCTTTAGGATGGCATAGCTGCGTTTTTGGGACGAGTAGAATTAGATATTTAAATAAGAAATATAACGGAAGCAACTAATTTTCTGAATCGATAGTTTTGCGACTGTTTTCCCAACATCAATAATGAAAGAAGATTTCAGTTATAGGAGCAGCATTACAGGATCGTCAAAGGTGCATTAATCCGCTGGAGGCTGAAGCGCTCACTTTCGACCATTTGAAACCGCATGAAAAGGTGTATTGATGACAATTGCCAAGGCTGCAATAATTGTTACTACGGTTTTCTTTGTTGTTGTTTTTTGGAGACCGTATACTGAACATTTTTTGTTTTCTCATTTTAGTTTTTTTTTATATTATTTTTTTAATCTCACTAACTTGGTTTCACACTAATTCATACCCTCTGATCAAAAAGTTCCGGGAAGGTGATGTTGGACTGTTTTCTCCGATTGCTAAGGCGTAATGCACCATGAGTATTATTATTTATCCGTTTTGAAGCATTTGAGAGCTGATGTACGTCGCAAACGGCCGGAAATATGGGCAAACAATTCTTGGATTTTGCATGATGATAACGCGCCATTGCACCGAGCCCAAATTGTGCTGTATGATTTGGCCAAACACCAAGTAAATACCATCGTGCAAGCACCGTATTCACCTGATATGGCCTCGTGCGTCTTCTTTTTGTTTCCCAAGTTGAAGTTACCACTTCGTGGAAGGAGATCTCACTCGATAGAGGAGATCAAAGAGAATGCGACGAAGGAGCTGAAGGCCATCCCTTCGTCGGTCTACCAGGGGTGCATGGAGGATTGGGCTAAACGTTCGCACATGTGTGTTGCTTCAGATGGCGTCATATTTTGAATGAGGTAAAATAAATTTGCTTGAAATTTAACTATGTTTTCATTTATTTAAACGTTCCCGGTGCTTTGTGATCATAGTGTATATTCATATTTAAATTTTGAATTACTTTTTTTCGTTGTATTTTATTTTTTAAGTAATATAATATTTTATTTTATTTTTATTATTTGGTTTTATTTAGTTATATTTGAAGTATTGAAGTATTAATTGATCTTTATTTAATTTAATTTTAACAATTAAAAAAAAAACTTTGTTCTGTTTTGTTAATTTATTAAATAATTTTAATAAGTCATTTTTTTAGGAAAACAAATATTATTTAATATTATATTTTTATTATATTTTCCTCACTTTATCACATTTTTCCATTTCGTTTATATTTCCATTTTGCGTTTATTATATATTATTTTTTCATGTTTTATTTATTTTTTTATATTATAAACTGTTTTTAAATTTTGTTACATTATTTGATTATTTTTTATATTATTTTATTATTTTTTAATAATAATAATATGTTTTTTTTACATTTTATTAACAAGTCTTATTATATTTCATTTTAAAAACTAGCAATTGTTCTTATTTTGCTTTATATTAATTAATTAATTAAAAAAATATAAAGTTTTAATAATTTATTTTATTTGATTTAATTTTCCATTGCTTTGATTTTTTCATTTTTATTTTCTGTGTTTTTTAGTCTCTATATGTTTTTTATGTATTTAAACTAATTTTATTTTTTATTTTTTTATATTTCTTAATTTTATTTATTTTTATTAAATATAATATATTATATTATATATAAATATGCTTTTTTTATTTTTAAAATTTTTTTTTATTTTGTTTATTTTTTTTTTAATTTTATTTATTTACTTTTTTATTTATATTAATTATTTTTGTAATTAAATCTAATTTATTTTTATTTTTTTATCTAAAGACATATCTTTTGCTCTCTCCACCTATTAATACCAGGAATATATTTTCTACCAAAAGCAAGCACTGACCTGGATGCGTTATAAAATTATTTAATATACAATAATTGTTTATTGTATTTTAGAATTTTTTTAATGTTTTTTTAACTCTATTAATTAATTTTTAGAATGTATTGATAAATTTTATTTTATTTGATTATTTTTGATTTATGTTTTGATAATCAGTTTTTAATTTTTTTCTATGTTTTTGTCAGTTTATTTTTTTATTTTATTTTTCACTTAATTTTTATGAATCGTTTTCTAAATTTTATTTTAATTATATTTATTTTTTTATCAATTACTTGTTTTTTTTTTGTTTATTGTATTTTATTATTTTTTTTTTTTATTTTATTAATTGCTGTTTATAATTTATGAATTAGTTTCATGTGATTTATTAATTTTCTTTCATTCGAGAATATAATCGAAAATATTTTTGGTTCCCACTGTCCATTAATACTAGGAATAAATCCCTCAAAAGCTTTCACATTCCTCGATGCGGTGTAAAAATATTCAAACTCTATAAAAAATAGTCTCCCTAATATTCTTTGCTCGTTACAATTACAGTTTATTTCCCATTTTTGTGATTGTTTTTTTTCTCATTATTTTTTCCACAATTGTTTTTCATTCTTTTTCTCAGCTTGACTTCTATTTGTTACATACTTTCCCCAAAGTTTATTACCCTCACTGAGAGCATTTCGTGCATGTATTTTTTCGTTTCCACAAAAATGCTTCAAGCTTGTAACAGGAACTACATGCACATAGGATGTAACTTTTCCTGCAGCGCCTCAGCTCCGTAAGTTACCAGCTGTTCAACTCATTGTGCCATCATCTCCATCGCTCATATGCCCATCGCGGCCATACAACGGAATTCTTTACAAAGCTATGCTGCTGCTGCTGCTGCTTCTTCTTCTTACATGTGTGCATACATATTCGTATATTTTTTATTCTAAATTTTATGATCTTCTTATTTAGTTGTTGTTATTGTTGCGCACAAAAGCATTCCAGCTATGCTTCTTTAATGACTTTCCTCAGAATGCACGTAATTTTTATTTAGTTTCATTGCAGTATTGTTATTGCCCGCAGTGTAGCAGGCAGAGCAGAGTGAATGAACGAGCGGCCAAACTATTGTACTATGCCGACGTCAGTGGCACTGCCTCGGCTGCCGTAGCCGTTTAATGAGGAAATGGCATCTACTTTTTTGTCTGCACTCCCTCCTGTTGTGAATTGCAATAAATGATATGCGACGAAATGCACATTTGGATGTGCTACAAACCTACATGCACACACACACATACACATACACGTCAAATAGATATGCGGATGTGAGTGCATGAAAAGACATCAGCATAGATCTGCTTTAGTGTAGTTATGTGCTATGGTTTTATTTGGTTTATATAACTGCTCACTTACTGGCTTAGGCTTGTGTGCTTGCGTACTTGTGTGTATGTGTGTGAGTGTGTCTACTATGATTTTCAACTAAACTATAAAATCTGACAATTGCAAGAGTAAATATGCTTATACTCAAACACACCTACATATGCTTCTTATGTGCACTTATGCAGGTGCATATGTGTTTGTGTAGGCACGTACGTAGTATGTCAGTCAGTAAGTGCCTTTATTTGTAAATTCTAAAGTAGGTTAAATGTACTGGCAGCGCTGTTTTGTAGCTTTGACGATTTGGCGCTACCTACCGTTACGTACTGACTGAGTGGTGTCAGTCAAGCAGTTGCTTGGCGCTGATTTCATTCGTTGTCGTCGCGTGATTCTAATGCATATACACACACACACACACATACATACTTGCATACATCGGTAATTTGTATTCTAATGCATATCTTTACTTTTTATAGATACCAGAGTGATTACTTATGTATGCATGTACGTATGTATGTGTGGGTACTGATTTACTACTAAAGCCTTTGCTATTTTCACCGCAGTACTTGTCTGACTGTCATTTGCAAGTATTAGCTTTTGATGGTCGTCTTCGGTGGTATTAGTGTATTTGCATATGAAAATATTTCTGTGCTATGGGTGAGTACTATGTGTAAGTAAGTGTACAAGTGCGCCTGCATGTGCATATTTTATATAACTAATACATTTTAATTTGACGTTTAGTTGATATTTTAGATTGGCCAACTTGAATTTTGCGCAAAATTCGGGTGAGAGCTGTCGAAATGCAGGAAGAAATTAGGTTTCTTGGCAACATTTGCGCATATTGCTAATGTTGTTCTAAGGCGTGATGTGGCATCATGTGATGTGATGTCATGTGATGTGATATCATGCGATGTGACATCATGTCATTTTACATCATATGATTTTATTTTCAACAAAATATTATTCGATTTTATTCAACTCGTGCTCTTTCATATCAATTCAAATTTCATGATGTGATATTTTATCATGCGCTGCACTATGTGATGCGGCTCTATGTGATATTTTGACATAAGATTGAAAAATTTGTGATCATAAATCAAATTAAGCCTTGCTTAGGCGATCTGCAGGTGTCGTAACTATTAAAAGTTAGCGTCATGACATTAGAAAAACAAAAGATCATTTAGATCACAACACCCATGCCTTTTTGTTGTTGCTCAATGTCTTATATAACTACCTCCTGGTGCAGTCAAATAGTAAGAGGTGCCATGTTATCATATTATCTCATGCAATCAGATCCCATTCAACTTGAACAATAGGTCATATCCTTCTTTTTATACAAACAATATATTTTTGATTCCTACAAACGCAGTCCCAATAAGTCTTAATTCATGCAATTTCTTTATTTTTAGTACCATAAATCAAATAACTGCTCTTTTATTATGCATTTTTCCCGCAAAACAACATTTTGCTTGAGACGACCTGATTTCTAATAATTCCACAAAAATCCGTCTCAGTCGTAAAAAAAACAAAAAAACTTGCATAAACAATTTTCGAAACGTGTGTCATAAATCCTAAGGCAGTAAGTACTACATTGTTCTACCCGCCAGCAGCCTAATATGCATTCTAATTAACCAAAGGCGATTGTATTGCACTCGTAGAAAGGTTAAGAAACTGAGCCAGTGGTAGACAGAGCGAGGTAAGAAGCGCTAGAGAAGGGAATGTCTGACATAAGCAGGGGTACAGGTGATTGCGCTACGAGCCTATAAATATTCAAATGAATTATAATATACTTCA
Source organism: Anastrepha fraterculus (assembly GCA_037575425.1). Taxonomy (NCBI): domain Eukaryota; kingdom Metazoa; phylum Arthropoda; class Insecta; order Diptera; family Tephritidae; genus Anastrepha; species Anastrepha fraterculus. The sequence continues at coordinate 19,634 of JAYXIM010032998.1, forward strand.
AAAATAAGAAGAAAAAAGAAAAAAAAAAAAAACAAAAAACGAGAAAAACGGATAAGTACCAAAAATACAACGAAGCCAACGCACTTGTCATAACCGCAAAGGGAGCGAAATATTTCATTAAATAGAAAAAATATTTAACACACAAAAAGTGGCAATAATTTTTGGTATAAAAGTGAGTGGTGAGCGTAAAAACGTTTTTTTTTTGTTTCTATTGTACTTTGTTCTATTTTTATTTTATTTATTTTGTTTTATTATTTTATAATTTTTTAACTGTTAAACCTTTTCAACGCCAATTTATATTAAATACGGCAGGAAATATAAATTTGGTTAGAATAAATTTGATGGAAAAAAGCCGCATTGTATAGAATAGGCAACTATGGCGATGCTTTCCAGACAAAACAAAATGCTTGTGCTTTGAGTAATAAACAATCCAAAAGACAACGCACAGCTGCGATAAACTTATTCATATGTAAATGATAGAGATTTTGAGAGTGCTTTGTCAACCAAACTTCTTTCATTTGCTATGGAGTCTTGAACTTGATTTTCGTGTATGCTTTCTTACCTCTGTCTATTATTTATTTTCCAGCCATGCTTTTTCTATTTTACGAGTATTGTTCTTGAATAGCATTTCACGCCATATAAAATATGTTCCAACAAAGCAACTGATAGCGTACAATCGGTTTTTTAAATCATTTTTAATTCCTTTTTAATTTTTGTTTTTTAATGGAACCCCGAGCCGACGTGCGTGAGTGCCCAAAAGGCAGTGGCCGGTGATAGGAGATATTATATGCCTTAGTTCGTGTTTCGAAAGACTTATAGGGGTTTTTGTCTGTTTCAGATTGTAGCATGGCCAGATTTGTCTGGTTGTAACGCAAGTAGTTTCCACTCGCCACCTCCGATCAGCAATGCTGTGAAATTCTCGATCAATGATCATTTTACATGTTGAGAGCGGAATGTGGATTGTGGGTAAGTTACTAACATTTGATTGCGCAGCTCCAGCTCTCGCGAGCTCATCAGCCTCGCAGTTACCTTCGAATCCACTGTGACCCGGTATCCAGATAACTTGGACAGAATTCTGAACACTTATCTCGTTAAGAGATAAGAGACAGGATCGAACCACATCTGAGTGGGTATAAGAGGAGCTGAGTGCTCGAACGGCCGCTTGACTGTCAGTGAAAAAGCGGATATCCTCTAGTGATATTCTCTTTTCTAAGATAGTTTTCGCAGCATACCAGATAGCGCATACTTTCGCTTGGAATACACTACAGTAGTCGGGTAATCCAAATGATAGATTGATGTCAGGGGAATTGGAAAAGATTCCAAATCCCACTTTACCGTCTTGTTTTGAACCATCTGTATATATAATCAGAGGGCCATCGATTTCGGTAAGATTTGTCTTCCATTCTTCCCTAGTTGGGAGTGAACAGGAGAATAGCAAGGGTGGTGATGGAAGACTTACATGATAGTCTATGTCGGAAGAGATAACAGTGTTCCTGTTCAGTATGGCCGAATGGCCGAGATACTTATTCCATTTCGCTATAGCATTAATGCGTGTCGCTGCTTTCGCTGCAATCGCTTTGCCAGCCAGATCGATAGGGAACAAGTGAAGCAACGTATTTAGAGCCTTAGTAGGTGTTGTACTTAAGCATCCTGTTGTCTGGAGGCAGGCTGTTCTTTGGACTCGATCAATTGTGGCTAATCTACACCGCTTTTCGAGTGCTGTCCTCCATACAGCCACACCGTAGAAGAGTATCGGTTTGATAATCGAGGTATATATCCAATAAATGATCCGAGGTGAAACACCCCAGGTTTTGCTATATTTACTATTATTTATTTTTTTTTTTTTAAATTATTCTGATTGTTTTTTATTATTTAAAAAAACTTTTTGTTGTTTTTTACTTGCTTCTATCATTATTTGTTCATTGTTTTTAATTTGTTTATTTAATTTTTTTAAATTATTTTTTCCAACTTTTCGTTTCTTATTTTAAAAATTTTTTTTTAATTCTTTTATGATTAAAAATTTTCATTATTTTTTTTTGCGTTAAGTTTTTTATTTCCTAATTTCTATTATTTTTATTTTTTAAATTTTATAATTTTTTTATTTTAAATTTTTTTATTATTTTTTAAGTTTTTCAATTTTTTGTTACTTATTTGAAAATAAATAAATATTTTTTTATGATTTTAAAATGACCATTGCTTTTTTATTTGAGTTAAGTTTTTTATTTCTTACCTTTCTATTATTTTTAATTATTTGTATTTTTTAATTTTTATAATTTATTTATTTAAAATTTTTTTATTTCTTAATTTTTTTCAATTTTCTGTTACTCATTTAAAATTTGTTCAGAATTTAAAAATTTCTATTTTTTGTTTCCTTTGTGCTTACTTTTTTACCTCTGAATTTTTTATTTTTCTTTTATTTTTTTCTATTTTTTATTTGGTTTTTTAATATTTCTAATTATTAATTATTATTTTTTCTTTTTTGTATTTGGTATTGGTTTTAGTACAATATTATCTTTTTAATTTGAATTTAAAAAAATACCTTTTTTTTATTTTATTCTTGTTTTGTTAAAAAAAAAAATACTTTTTATTTTATTTTATTGTTTTTTTTTTTTATTTAAAAAAATACTTTTTTAACATTTTCTTTTATTTATTGATTTATTTATTTAAAATTTGACAGGTATCATACATTTTTCAAAGCAACGCCTTTCTACCCATAGATTTACCTCAATGACACATTCCGATAAAACAAAGGTATTTTGAGTAAAACTTCTCTAAGTTTGTTTTGCATATCATTAACAACAAATTGTGACGCCAAGCATTACGAAGAAAAAAAATTCACAAATATCAAATCGTAGATCGCTCATAAAAAGTTATACTTTGAGTTTCAGCGTGAGTTGTTGTTTTTGTAGAAGCTTACTAATCCCCATTTAGAGCGGTAAGACCATCAGTCATCGTCGTCGTCGTCGCCTTCATCGAAATATCGCCAAGTGCGAGTTAGTACAGTTCTTTCTTTTCATTATTCAACTATACTTTTCTATCAACTGTTGACCAACGCTTTTCAAACGATTTATAAAAACAACTCTTAATGCGTTGGAAGTATGGCAAGTGGCAAATAAATCTACTTATTCATTGCCTCTTTCCAAATGTTACTTTTCGAAAATTATTACACCTAAAAAAATACAATTTGTATAATTGTGTAATTCTAAGCGAAAATAATTTGTTTGTTTTGTTTCTTTCATTTCATTTGAAAGCCATAGAATGTATGCTCTGTGGCACAACTTGGCTTACACATAGCTATACATATGTACATACAATACACACAACGCTTGGCTTTCAACGAGTTGAAGCATAAGAATCAGGTCATTGACATTGGTACTTGGATATTCGCAAGTGTGTGTGTGTGTGTTTTTTTGTATTTTTGTTTGTTTTTGTTCTGTATTGCTTGCGTGCAAGAATGGTAGCGCAGAATAGAGGAGAGAAGGTGAGCATATACAGAACAACAACAATATTGTGGTGAAACGCGTTTTGAGGTTGCCTTGGGAAATTTAAGACAAGAAGACCTTTTTAAACAAAAGGTGACAATTGTAAACAAATTATACAAACAGGCGTGATGGCAATTATGAAGAATATAAAAACGAAAATTTCTATTGCATGACCTGCTGTCTACACTATTCATGTCAAATGGGTAAACAAAAAAAACAAAATATAAAAATAAAATTTAAAAAAAGTCATAGCATTCACTGCAAAAGGTGGCTGCCGTTATAGCGCTAAAGGCCGGTATTTCAACCAACCTCTAACATTAAAGCTCACTTTAATATGAGCAGTAAAAAAAACACATTTTCACTATCCGATATATTTGGAGGTTACTTGATATGCCATCAATAACCTGAAGCTGGCGTTAAAGAGATGTCAAATTCTGAATAATTAAGGCAATCAAAATAAAAGGTAAAAGTTTAACAAAATAGTCGATTTTTTTCTCTCACTCTTTTCCGAATTAGCAAATTTATCTTTGTTAGGCAGTTGAAAAAATTAAAAAAAAAAATTACTAAAAAAAAAATTACTAATTTTAGTAGTTAAATGAGAAAAGTTGATGTGGAATAAGGCTGCATCCTGAAGAACTAACTTTCCGCGCCATATTAGTTTAAACTCCGTCTCAAACTCGAACTCATACTCAAGCTCGATATGGTTTGCATAGATTCTAAACTTAACTTCGTTTCTCATAATGTTAATAGATGTGATTTATATTGAAGAATAAAATATTTCTCTCATTTAAGGACAAACAAATTCGTCTTATAATTTTCTGGCTCTCGCTTTTAATGCAAAGACCAACTTGCATTATTGAGCGAGAATTTGCGAAAATATAGCAGTAATAAAATATGAAACTAAATATGTAATGAATATAAATATGTCTGTATTCATATCTCCCGCCCAATCACCGCCACTTCATTAATCATATTTCTCCTCCCACACACATACACACACTATCCATCCCAAGTAGTCTCGGTTTCCCCTCTGTTATTCATAATTAACATTCTGAAGTATGCTTTCAACTATAGGCGAGCACTTTTTGAAGCAATTGTTATACAATGTCGAGTTTTTCCGCCCCCCTTCTACTGTTCGCTTTACTGATAAATGTTTATGAAACGATTTGTCATTGGGATTTGGCGGCTTTAAAAACTACTTAAGGCCGTCACTTGAGAAGGTAGCAATTTCGAGTCGAATTTTTCAAGAGTGTTACCAGAGAGTGTTGTTGTTGTTTTAAGTAAAATGTAAGGCAAGACATAAGCCCTCTTTGGTAGTGCATGTACTTTAGGGAGGGTCATATATTTATTTTATTAATTCCAAATAAAAAAATTTCAAACAAAAAAATTCCAAACAATAAAAATTCTAAATTAAAAAAAATCCAAATTTAAAAAATTCCAAATAAAAATAAAATCTAAATTAAAAAGTTCCTAATAAAAAAAATTCCAATAAAAAAAAATTCTTAATAAAAAAAAATTCCGAAAAAACAATTGCGAATAGTAAGTTTTTGTATTAAAGAAGAATTGAGTTTCCGATTTTAGCTTTCAAATATGCATACTTAAATTTGTGGTACGGCCTTATGCGCAGACAGTTGAAACAGCAAGTAATAAAAATTAATGCTCTATACCTAAAAACTTTCAAATACAAATTTTTCTACAAAACAAAATTAAAAAAGCAAAAAAAAAAATTAAAAAAGTAAAAAAAAAAAAAAAAATTAAAAAAAAAGGAAAAAAAATATTAAATTCTTTTTTAAAATGTGGAAAAAAAATAAAAAATAGAAAAAGTAAACAAAAAATACAAAAAAGTTAAACAAAAATTATAAACAAATATACCCGAAACCATTTGAAAACAAAAGAAGCTCAGATTTTTTTTTTAAACTATGCTTCGAAGGCTTGAATGTTTTTGTAGAACAAATTGATTGTTTTGTTATACGTCTTTGTGTATGCTTACTGACTTAAGGCTAAAGAAATTTGTGGATCGTTTTTTCACCATTCATTGCGTTTGTTCGAGAACTTGTTAATTCTTACAAAGGAAAGCAGAAAACAGATCGCGAAAAAGGACAAATCTATATCTTGACCTCAGAGAAACTTTCAAATCGCCAAATTGCCAAAAAGATTGGTCGAAGTCCAAATGTTGTGCATCTTTACGTGAAATCTTATAGTAAGAACTACAAAGGCAGAACTGTGATGGCTTTGGCACCGAAGAAAAGCCACAAAGTCCTTATGATTGCTTCGAATTCCGCCCTTTTAAAAGCAAAAATTTATGAAATGGCAAATGTTGTAGCCACCGTTCGAAGGGCTATCCTTAAAGCGCCACATTTGATAAAAA
>JAYXIM010032999.1:0-11734 GCA_037575425.1 Anastrepha fraterculus
TGTTCCACTACTTCCAATTTGTCCTACAGGGTGCATAAGTCGTAACTGTTAGGCGTAACGCGCAATTGCGTCCACACTTTCGATTTTTACTTCGAATAAAGCGAGCACCGAAAAGGCGTTTGACACACTTGACCACCAGACAAGCAGTCAAGCTCACACACTCTGGCAGACACTGCTAACTGGCAAGCAGACATGGCTTCTCATAATCACCTACCACTCTTTCGTCCGCCCCTTTTGGCTGATTTTTTGTTTGCTTCAACTTTTTTTTTCGCTTTTTTGGCATTTCTCGGCGCGGACTTAACATTAAATTTAATTTGGAATTTTTTAAATACGATTTTATTTTAATTATGGAGCGGCACATTAAGCAGCGACCAGCCAAATTACTTAATTGCAAAAACATACATACGTACATTAATATGTGTGTGTGGGCACTGGACAGTTTAGGTTATTTAAAATATAAAGCCAACTCTTAAAGAATTTAAGTTCCCAAATTCACAGGGCAGTTGTGTGGAAATAAAATGCCGAAAAATCGTTATCTCTCTCCCTCTCTCTCTCTCTCTCTAATAACTCTGGAACTAAGTTTCTCTCCGGGGCTAAGTTTCTTCTGAATGAATTGATACAAATCATGTTGAATGTTTTTTTATTATAAATTTGCCATTATAAATTAACAAAAAATGTGTTTTGATGACTCCTGTTTATGTTATCTCAGCTTTCCTGTGAGCGTTGAAGTTAGGCAACATTGTAAATTTTTATTTAAAATTTTTTTAAAAAATATTACAAAAACATTTTTTCTTATGTTAACTCTGACCTCCAGAAATATTCAGCTGTCCTATGAGAGTTGAAGTAAGGCAACACTGTAAGTTTTTATTTCAAAAATTATTACAAAAAAAAATTTTTGTTTTATGTTAGCTCTCACCTCCAGAAATATTCAGCTGTCCTGTGAGAGTTGAAGTTAGGCAACACTGTGAATTTTTATTTAAAAAATATAACAAAAATATTTTTTTTTGTGTTATCTCTGGTCTCCAGAAATATTCAGCAGTGCTGTGAGAGTTGGGGTTAGGCAACACAGTAAAATTAATTTTATTGAAAAATTCTTACAAAATAATTTTCTTTTCTTAATCAAGTGTGATTGTTTTCACTTTCATTTTATGAATTTTGGCTATTTTATGAAATTTCATAAATTCATTCACATATTTATGGACGTACCTACTTATAATTTTACATTGAAAAACAATCCGTGCTTGGTTCCAATGCACCCAACTCAATATATTGGCCCTGAACTTTTTCAATGGTTGTTACAAAAGCCAATTGCATTGAAAGTTGAAATCTCTCAAATTAAGGTTGCGCATTCGCAGGAAACATAAGAATGCGAGGCACAACAACATTTTCACGTTTGAAAAGCTCTGTCGATATTGTAGCTGTTATGACCTTCCATTGCAGTGACCCCACCGACCTTAAGTGTTCAAACTTCCTGCTTTGCGTTGAATAATATTTTGAAAATCAGTCGATGAAGATTTTTTACTGTTTGTCATTTTAGTATTTTATTTACCATTTTTATTAATTTCTATGCATTAGAAAAGGGTATCAACCCACTATGTTCCACGCTTCTTTAGAGATCTTTCGCTTGAAACCAATTTTCTAACGATTAAACTAAAAATATATGTTTTTATTAAAAATTTCTAGGTGGCAACCCTGTTAAAAATTTTATAACTAATTTCTGAATTTAATTTAAATGAATGAATGAATGAAATGCATTTCGTTTGTGGTTTGTATTTGAAACATTTTTTCCTATTTACTTTAAACGTAATATTTAGATACATATGCAGGTGGCAACCCTATTAAAAATAGCATAACTAAATTTTGAATTTAATTTGAATTCCTTAACATATTTCGTTTGAAATTTATAAAGAATATTTTTCCTATTTATTTTAAAATTAATACTTAGATACATATGCAGTTGGCAACTCTATTAAAAATAGCATAACTAAATTCTGAATTTAATTTGAATTCCTAAACACATTTCGTTTGAAATTTATAAAGAATATTTTTCCTATTTATTTTAAAATGAATACTTAGATACATATGCAGTTGGCAACTCTATTAAAAATAGCATATCTAAATTCTCAATTTACTTCAAATTTCGTAATACATTTCGTTTGAAGTTTATATTCAAATATTTTGTCTTTTTTTATTTTAAAATGAATATTTAGATAGATATGCAGGTGGCAACCCTATTAAAAATATTTGTAGATTAACGCCCTTTCAAGTAGCGTTCGTTTTATACCAATAACTTAATGTATTATTTCGCTAACTTTTTAGCTGTGTGGCAACTCTTTTCAAAAACATATCACGATTAAGGCTTTTTCAAACAAGTTCCCCTTTATCAATATCAAAAAAATAGCGTAAGGTATTACTTTACTAACTTTTTAGATATACATGTTTATGGCAGGTGGCCACCCTATTAAAAATATATGTAGATTAACGCCTTTTCAAATAGCTTTCGTTTGATGCCAATAATGTAAATAATGTATTATTTCGCTAACTTTTTAGCTGTGTGGCACGCCTATTCAGAAACATATCCCTATTAAGGCTTTTTCAAACAACTTTTTCTTTATCTATGTCAAAACACAATTTCTTGATGCATTACTTTACTAAATTTTTACATACATAGGTATGTATGTAGGTGACAACCCTATTAAAAATAGGTCTAGATTAACACCTTCTCGAATAGCCTTCGTTTGATACCAATATTGTAATGAAGTATTCGGTTGACTTTTTAGATGTGTGGCAACCCTCTTCAAAAATATGTATATGAAGATTAAAGTTTTTCAAACAATTTTCCCTTTATCAATATCAAAAAACAATGTCTTGACGCATTATTTTACTAACTTTTTAGATATATATGTTTGTGGCAGGTGGCAACCCTATTAAAAGTATTTATAGTTTAACGCCTTTTCAAATAGCTTTCGTTTGATACCAATGGCTTAATGTATTATTTCGCCAACTTTTTGGAAGTATGGCAACCCTATTCAAAAAAATGTAAAGATTAAAGTTTTTCAAACAAATTTCCCTTTTTCAATAGCAAAAAACAATTTCATAATGCATTACTTTACTAATTTTTTAGATATGTTTGTGGCAACCCTACTCAATAATGTATCCATATTAAGGTTTTTTAATCAACTTTACCTTCATCAATATTAAAGAACAATAACTTCTCTAACTTTTTAGATTTGTTTGTGGCAACCTTATTCAGGGACATTTCTTGATTAACACCTTCTCGAATAGCCTTCGTTTGTTACCAATATTGTAATGTATTATTTCACTAACTCTGTAGATGTGTGGCAGCCCTTTGCAAATATATAGTTATTTGGTTATCAAACAACTTTCCCCTTATCAATATGAAAAACAATATTGTAATGCCTTACTTTACTAACTTTTTAGATTTGTTTGTGGCAGGCCTATTCAAGGATATTTCTTAATTAATGCCTTCTCACATAGATTTCGTTTGATACCAATATTTCAATGCTTTTTTCACTAACTTTGTAAATGTGTGGCAACCCTATTCAAAAATATATCAAGATTTATGTTTTTTCAACCAATTTTCCCTTTAATACAAATATTGCAGTGCATTACTTAACTAACTTTTTTCATGTTTTTGTGGCAACCCTATTAAAAAATTTGGCAAACTTTCTGAAATCCGTTTCGCTTGATACCAAAATTTTAATATGTAACTTAATTACCTTATTTAATTAATTTTATTTTTTTAGATAGGTGGCAACCCCATTTAGTAAACATATTACTGAATTAAAGTATTCGGAAATCCTTTTCGTTTAATACCCATATTGTAATACAATATTTCATTTATAGTAACTCAAATGCGTATTTAATTTGCATTTCTTGCGTAGGTGTCAACCCTATTTCAATGTTGTTTTTTTATTAAAGCTTTCTTTAACTGCTCTCAACACCAATATCCCGTTTTTATTGAGTCGGCAAGCGCGCCTTTTATGATCGCATACTAAGTATGGTTTGCAGAATTACATCGACTACATCGCCTCCTATATCGTCAATTTTGAAACAAATCAAATAATTTCCCAAATAAATATGTATGTACAAAAACATTTTTTAAATATAATTATTAACATAGGTATGTTAAAATAAAGCAAAGCCTCCCCCTCCTTCCTCTATTATAAAGAAAGCATCTAAAAAACTTATTCCCATACCGGGAATCGAACCCGGGCCTTCTGGGTGAAAGCCAGATATCCTAGCCACTAGACCATATGGGATATTTACGATTATGCACTCGTATGTATGTCGGCTGATAAGTGTTTTACCAACAGCACTACAGTCGTGCAAATATTTATATATCTTCAAAATAATAGAAGCGGCCCCAACAGAAAACATAAAAGTTTATTTTTAACAATAAGTTAAATTTATTCAAGAATTTTATTTCCGGCACATTGACATTTTATATTATATGTATTTCCACTTTTTCATAAATAAATGCTTCTAGCGTGCATACATACATACATGCATACATGCACACATATATTGGCAACCTACACCTTGTTTTACAGAGGTTTATCATAAAAGAAGCGTATAAACAAAAAAAATCATTAAAACTAAAAAATTATTTATAATAAAAAAGTAATAATTTTTTGGAAATTTTAAAACTATGTTTCAAACGAATAAACAGAATGCTCAATTAAATGAACTCCAGTAAGTGGTTATACATACATACGTGAGCGTCAAAATAAAGTGTACAGAGACATATTTTATAAAAATTATATCGATTTAGTATTTTGTTGATTTCCCTTTTGCTTTGATAACGGAAGACCATCTTCGGGGCATCGACTCAACTAGTTTTTTTGTCACGTCAGATGAAATTTTATCCCACTCTTCCTTTATAGCGAGTTTCAGCTTATCCATATTGGTGATTATCCTTTTCCGGATTTGGCGGTCTAAATGCTTTCATAAATGTTCAATAGGATTTAACTCCGGTGACTGTGGAGGATGATCCAATGCCTTAGGAGTACGCCATTCTTTTACTATTTTCGCTGTGTGCTTGGGATCATTACCTTGTTGAAAGATCCAAGATCCCTGGAAGTCTAATTTCTGCACACTGGTTAGTAAATTATTTTGTAAAATATTCAGATAATCTGTTTTGTTCATGGTACTTTCAATAAAAACCAAATTGCCAACTCCGCTAGCCGCCATACATCCCCATACCATCACCGAATCCTACCGTATTTAACTGTGCTTATCAAATTTTGGTCGGCATACTCTTTATTTTTGGTCCTCCAGACTTTAACCGGTATTTTCTGCCCAAATACCTCGAACTTACTTTCACCGCTAAACAGGGAATTATTCCAGAAAGAAACATCCCGATTTTTGTATTTTTTTGCATAATCAAGACTTTTTTTTTTTTGATTAACTGTCGATATTAGCGGCTTTTTTCGTGCGTGACGACCATGTAATCCATTTGCGTGCAACGCTCGACGCATTGTGTTGGCACTTACGCTAGTATCTGATGCAGTTGAAACTTCTTGTGATATTTTGACCGCACCTTTAAAGGGATTTTGCTTCACATCACGCACTATAGACCTTACTTCAGTCTCATTTAAAACTTTTGGACGGCCTGTACCGAGGCGATTTTCTCATTTGACGAACATTTTGTATTGGACAACTATTTTTTTTCACTGTATTATGACTTCTGTTGAAAATAGAGAAAATTCCACGAAAGGTTTTACCTTCATTGCGAAGCTTTAGTACCAGTTCTCTAACATCAGTCGAAGTTTGTTTAGCCATTATTGAAAAAAATTTATAATAGAATTTAATTTACTGTAGACAAAAACTTTTCACTCTGCCGATCGCAACCAATTAAAACACAATATGAAAAAAGTTTCAATGCATCGAAAAAGGAAGTAAACAACCAAATATAACGGTATTTTTTACGGTACAACATCGCTAAAATGCTACTGATGTACGCTGTACACTTTATTTTGACGCTCACGGTATGTGTGCATATTTACGAGGGCGGATCAAATAAGATAAACACGGGTTTGATGACAGAGGGCGTTCCTGAGCGAAGTTGGTGTGGCATCGTGTGCTGCCATCTATCAAACGACAGCAAAACGAATATCAGACTGTTTGATAGATTACTTTGAATTTGGCAGCTATTCGAGTAAGACGCGTTTCGTTATTTTCGTTAAGATGGAAAAAGAGCAGCATCGTTCCGTAATTCGTTTTTTGTTTTTTGGATAAGAAAATACGAGGATATAAAAGCAAAGTTCGATGCTGTCTCTGCGGACGCTTCCCCATATACGACTACAGTAAGATATTAGTGCAACTTGGGCGAACATCCGTTTTTGATGAGGAGCGACCGGACGCCCGGCAGACATGGTTACCGAAGAAATCATTCAAAAACTACACGACATGAAACTGCACAACGAAACTGCGCGAAGTAACAGAGACCATAGGTGTGTTGATCTGTTTCTCCACAATAACGCGCCAGCACTTTCATCCAGAGTTGTCGCCGCCAAACTGAAGGAATTTCGTCATGAATTGCAGCCGCACCTCCCGTATTCATCCGATCTGGCTCCCAGTTAATATCTTTTGTAAATGAAAAACAATGAAACTTTTAAAGAGAAGAATAAGAAAGGCTGAATGCAATGCTGGTTTGCACTAACACAATCGTAATGAGATTAATTATTTTTATATTTTGGAGCCGTTTGACAAATTGCAGTTTAAGATTTTTTTTAATAAATAATTATTTCCTAGTATCAGGTCAGCAAATACCCGCATTTGTTACCTACAATCATTGTTAAAAATACAAGTAAACACACTCATCTTCTCCCTATTTTTTGACAGGCACTCTTGGAGTGAGTTTGACAGGTAATCAAGTGTGTGATGGTGTGAGAGCTTGGTCTTTTTGGTTGAGCGTATTGCTATGTCAAATTAATTAATTAAATCACAAAAAACTTATATTTTTGAATTGGAAAATTTACAACAATAAATATTTTTAATATATTTCTTAGCCATAATAAAGATTTTTTATTTTGAAATACCTTGTATGACAATTTTTTTTTGTATGACAATTTTTTTTGTATGACATTTTTAGGACTTTTCGACACGATTTTCTGTGAAATTTAATCATTCTTTATGCACCCATTTTACATAAAAGAGTTTTTTGGATATTGTTGTTGTTGTTGTCGAGCAGCATAAACATTCCCCATATATGTACGTGGAATGGTGCGGGAGTGACAAGCCCTTGGCCGTGTATATAATAAATCCAAGTCACTCCGGTACGTAGAGCCGACTGTCGTGGGAATCGGGAGATCTCAGCTGTAGGTATTTTTTGACAACCAGGTGAGAGTTATTTTACTTATGGATCTGTGTAATACCTGCGGTCTATCTTTCACTGACTGACAAAGCTTTCCAATAAGCGAATCCGCCGTTCACTAATCCGTGTAGCAACCATCTGTCACACTATAATTTTAATCGGAATTAACTGCGCCGGATATCTCTATTAACGCGGCAGACGGCAGACAGCTATTAGACGTTGAGATAAATACTTGCCCTTCTTCTTCTTTTAGCGTCACAGTCCTTGGTGAACCATTGCTTCCTTCACAGCTTCTTGCCATAGTTCTTGATTTACAGCCACTTCCCTCCAACATTGCACGCGCATTTTCCTAAGACAAACTTCCACATCTTTTAGCCAACTCTTCCTCGCGCGTTCCCTTTTTCTTTCTCGAATTGGGCGAAGATCTAGTGCCTTTCTAGTTAATCGCTTCCTTGGCATTCTAGCCACATGTCCCAGCCATCTAAGTCGTTGGGACTTAAGGGGTTATATACGCTTGTAAGGCTGAAAAATCACGTTTTTTTGAGAATTTTTTGCAAACAACGATTTTATTAAACAAATACAATTTTTTTATATTAAAATAATGTCTACATGTAAAGTTAGTGAAAATATTGAAGTGCACGGCTCCTGCAGGTGATCTTCCAAGCGCCCTCCAAAAAAAAAAAAAGCGTTCGGCGGTGGACAAAATATCTCCGGCTTGGATTATCTGAAATCGAAAAATTAATTAGATTATTTTTGTCGATAGATAAAGCTAGGTATTAATCGAAGGAATAGTCAACATTTTAATTTTTGATAAAATGGCCGCTACAGGAAAAAAATCGAGTTATCTACAAAAATTTTAGCGAAAAATTGCCTAAAACAAATAGAAAACATTATAAGAATTCTTATTACTTCGATTAATAGCTGAAGAATATATCTGAGAAGGTTGTGTTTAAATTTCAAGACGATCGGTGCAGCCATTTTTGAGAAATCGTGTCCACCGACTTCGAAAACACGATTTTAAGAAAAGTGCAACAGAAGCACATCGTTTACTCCCAGAAGTTTATCCTGAATATGCTCCAGAGGTTAGAGTATGTCAGTAGTGGTTTGCACGATTTAAAAGTGGTGATTTTGACACAGAAAACAAGGAGCGATCATGAAAAAAGAAGAAAGAAAAAGAAGAATTGGAGGCATTACTCGCTCAAGATCTATGTCAAACTCAAGAAGAACTTGGAAAAACATTGGAAGTCACTCAACAAGCCATTTCTAAACGTTTAAAAGCAGCCGGATAAATTCACAAACAAGGAAATTGGGTGCCACACGAATTGAAGCCGAGAGACGTTGAGAGACGGTTTTGCATGTCTGAAATGCTGCTTAATCGCCACAAAAAAAAATCGTTTTTGCATCGTATTGCCACTAGCGATGAAAATTTGATTCATTACGACAACCCAAAGCGTAAAAGATTCTATGTGAAGCCAGGCCAACCAGCCAAATCGACACCAAAGACTCTATATTTGGTGGGATCCGAAGGGTGTGCTGTACTATGAGCTGATAAAATCGGGCCAGACGATTACGGGAAGGCTATACAAGCAACAATTGATACGTTTGAAGCAAGCAATAGCCGAAAAACGGCCAGAATGGGCGACCAGACACGAGAAATTGATTTTGCATCATGACAATGCTCGGCCACATGTTGCAGTACCGGTCAAAAATTATTTGGAAAATGCCGAATGGAAAATTCTACCTCACCTGCCTTACAGCCCAGACATAGGTCCTTCTGATTACCACTTGTTTCGGTCAATGCGGAATCACCATTCTGGAATACGGTTCACCAATGTTGAAGGTATTAAAAAATGGCTTGATGACTTTTTCGGCGCAAAAGATGACACGTTTTTTTGTGATGGAATCCATAAATTGCCTTTCTTAACTATGCCTTCCAGTTCGGCATTGCGCCCAATGCGAAAACTGCCATCTGCCAGTCTATGCGGACCATAAATCTTTCGGAGCACTCTTCTTTCAAGGCACATTAGCTGTTTTGTCTCGTTAGCTTTCAGCGGCCATAGTTCACAGCCATATGTAAGTACAAATCGTATCAGTGCTTTATACATTCTTAATTTTTTCTCATGCGATAATATTTTAGATCTGAGCAATTTTAGATAAGTATTATATGCTTTGTTGGCGGCTCGTATACTTGCCCTAACCGCTGTTAATTCGTGCCTCTATGATTTCTTGTCATACAGTGACCGACAAAAGTCTACATACACCAATTTTCTACCGGATTGAAAGTTCAAAAACTTTATTGAAAAATGTGTTTACACAGTTTTATTTGAAAGCTTTTTATAATCATTATAAACTTAAAAGAATCCATATATAATATTAACATAAAATAGCAAAGCTATGGCAAAAAACCTAAAACCAACGTTGACAAAAGTCTACATACAGTACACAAATATCTTACTCCAGTGTGAAAAAATGCACTTAACTCTGAGTAATGTTGCTTCTTAGTATTTAGTTGGTCCACCATTAGCATCAATTACAGCTTGAAGCCGTCGTGGCATCGAGGTGACTAAATTTAATAACTCTGCAGAAGTTATATTGTTTCAAGCTTCTATTAGTCGTTCTTTGAGTACTGAAGCGCTTGAAATCGGAGTTTTTCTAATTTTTCGATCTAAAATTTCCCAGACATGTTCGATAATATTCAAATCTGGGCTTTGCGGTGGTGTATTTAATTACCTTGGTGCATGGTAAAGTAGCCAATCCTTCACAATGTGTGCTGGGTGCTTTGGATTGTTATTCTGTTGAATGACCCAGCCTGGACCAAACTCCAAATCGTCCACCGAAGATTGCAGATTGACTTCCAATAGTGATTTGTATTCATAACGATCCATATTGCCTTCAATAAATACTAATCTTCCAACTCTAGATGCAGCAACAGCTCCCCAAACCATTACATTGCCGCCACCATGCTTCACTGTTGATACCAAATTCTTCGGACTCAGTGCAGTAAATTTTTTTCCTCCACACTTTTGCTCTTCCATCGCTACCGAATATATTAAACCTCGACTCATCTGTAAACAAAACATTTTGCCAAAAATACATCCCCTTTTCCATGTGTGCTTTGGCGAACTCCAGGCAAAGTTTACGGGGTTTTTTCAGAAATAAGAGGCTTTTTTCGTGGTGTTCTACTATAAAAGCGGTTTTTGTTCAGAGCTCTTCGAATTCTTCTTGGATGAACACACTTGTTGGATGAGCTTGCTATATCCTCGGCCAATTTCGGAGCAGAAACTTTTGGATTTTTGTCCAATTCTTTTAGAATCAAGCTGACGTGTCTGCGAGTGTATATACCATGTTGAAAAATTATAAACACCCCACTATTTTTTATAAAAATATAATTCATACTACCACAAAAAACCAAATAACGCAATGTTTACAACTTTGTAAATTTGTTTTCAAAATTCCATCAAAACTTTCAACTTATAACCAGAATTTTTAGAATTTTTTGAGCTATGCAGTTTTATAGTTTCAATTCACTACAAAGTGCATTGTATTTTTCGCAATTTTTTTTTTCGTTTTTTTCTTACAATGCTAGGCTTTTTCTTTTATACCAAAAAATTCAAGCATGCATTTACATTTATAAAGGGTGGTTAAATTTCAAGGGCCGGTGTTAAATATTAACCACACTTAAACGTGAAGTTTTTTTTTTGCATTTCATTTGACACTTTTCAATTTCAGATTAACTCAATTTAACCCATGGAAAGATACATAAACGAGCAACGCGTTAAAGGTATTCAGGCTTATTATGAAAACGGGCATTCAAATCAAAATGAATATGGCGCACTTCGTGAAGAAAATCATCTTCAGTGATGAGGCACATTTTCACCCCAGTGGAGTGGATTCCTCAATAAGCAGAATTGCCACATTTGGGCGAATGAAAATCCAAGAGTGATTGTCGAAAAACCAATGCACCCAAAAAAGTGACTGTTTGGTGCGGTTTATGGGCCGGCGGCATCATTGGGCCGTATTTTTTCCAAAATGAGGCCTGCCTGACCGGCCGTTACTGTGAATAGTGTTCGCTATCGTGAGATGATAACGAACTTTTTATGGCCCGAATTGGAAGATATGGATGTGGACGATATGTGGTTTCAACAGGACGGTGCCACTTGTCACACAGCTAACGAAACAATGGCTCTTTTGCGCGAAAAATTTGATAGCCGAATAATCTCACGTCGAGGTGATGTCAATTGGTCGCCAAGATCATGTGATTTGACACCGTTGGACTTCTTTCTTTGGGGTTATTTGAAAGAAAAGGTGTACGTCGATAAGCCAGCGACAATTCAAGAGCTAAAGGATGAGATAATTCGGCACATTAACGGCATAGAAACTCAATTATGCCTCAGC